>PVIC010006119.1:0-55290 GCA_004025085.1 Thryonomys swinderianus | reverse complement strand
TTCATTGAATATAATTTTAAAAGAACCAACTACTATATAAAATACTTTTAAAATTAGTTGTAATGCAATAAACTTGTCAATGCAGTCCAAGACATTCAAAAAGCTTAGTTGCAACTTTTCTTTCTTTTTTTTTTTTTCTTTTTTGAGACAGGGTCTTGCTTTGTAGTTCAGGCTGGCCCTGAGCTCACTATGTAGCCCAGGCAAGTCTTGAACTCAGCAATCCTCCTGCCTCTGCCTCCCGAGTGCTGGGATTATAGGCTTGAGCCACCAAGCCAGGCAGTTGCAACTTTTGACTCATTCAAATGAAATTAGATCCAAATGGTTCCAATACCAAAATATGTCTATTGAAGCAAGTGGGTCAATCCCACACAAAACCCAAAGGTGAATTAAGCTAATTCTCTTAAAACACTTCTCTAGTGTGGATGTGGAATTTATCCACAAGCTCATGTGTCAAAGTGCAAAGGCTTGGAGGCGGTAGAGATTCTGTAAGGTTGTATACCCAAAGGAGATTGGAGGTTCCCCTCCACCAGATCTTGGGTCATGAGGCCCACTGTTTACTTTACAAAGCACCACTACCATTATGTGTTGTTCTTGGCAGAAACCTAACATCTAAAAACTCTGTCTTTGATTAGAATTTCTGGAACTATGAGTCAAAATAAACCTTCCCTCTCTATAAGACACTTGTCTCAGATATTTTGCTATAGTAACGTGAAGCTAACTAACATATATGCATTAAATAATAATTATTTTATAGCAGACCAAATGGTAGCTCAAAAGTGAATCAAAATAGACTTTCTGAAGGCAACAGGGTTTGGTTAAATGTATTTCCAGTAGATGTTCTTTTCAATAAATATTCTTCACTACTGGAGTTAATGTTGAGAAAGGCATGGCATCAAAATAAATAATAAATCTTATCTCTCAAATGAATATTTAGAATCATGTACAAATTACCAAATAATGTGGAAGGATGTAAGTTATAATGTGTATGTACATGACAGAGTGCCATTCAGTCATAAGGGAGGATAATTTTGAGTTATTTCTAACAAAATGGAAGCAACTCGAGTCCATAATGCTAAATGAAATAAAACACAGAAGGCTAAATATCACATGGTTTCTCTTGTAGTAGTAACGCAAGGTATAACTAATTTAAACAGAAACATAAAGATGATAAAAAAGAAGGTGCTACGTGCTTGCTTCGGCAGCACATATACTAAAAGAAGGTGCTAGACTTTGTAGCAATATGTAGGGGACCTGATAATGCTATGAAATGGAATAAAGAAAAAGAGAAGTATAAGAAAAAAAAAAGAACCTCAAGTACACTAATCAATCTCCCCTGATGACTAATGAACTTTTTTTTAATTGAATTCTTTATTGGTACAATTTATATACATCTCAAAATCACATATAACATTGGGAAATTTGTACCAGTATAAGCCACAAGTTAATTCTCATTTTTACCCATATCCCTACCCACTCCGCCTAATGAACTTTTAACATCTCAGCAATTTTTGTATTTCCTAAAAAAAAAAAAAAAAAAAAAAAAATATATATATATATATATATATATATATATATATATATATATATATATATATATATATATATACTTAATTTTCATTCCAGACTAGTTAATTTACAAAAAAAGATGCTGGAGGTTTTCAACTATGAGGAGTGGAGGGACCATGGGCAAGTGGACCCTGCAGATCTTTACAACTACGACTGAAGCTGTAGTAACGGGAAAATATTTCCTAACAAATTTAGAATTGGAAAAGAACTGCTCTAGGGCTTGGCTTTCCTATCTTAAAAACTACTGGAAGGAACTGTGTTTTCCTTTATTTCAATAAAATGGTAATATTTTGAAGTTGTTTCTTAATTCAGACAGAAACATTTTAATGAGCCAAATGTGTATGTAAGCACATTAACATCTCTCTGCTACGTTGACAAATTCACCCCACACGTGCACGTACGGGCAAACACACACTGGCACACAGAGCTGTATTTAATAGCATGTGTTTCATTTCCAGATATACAGTTGTTCTAGTCAGATCCAGACACTTATCTCTTATGCAACCAAACATTTTCAAACCTCATTAGCACATCAGTGTATATATAATTACAATTTCACTTGGCATAGCATTTTTCGTGTTGATTGCAGGGTGGAGAATAGTTCCCTTTGGTGCCTTTTTCTCTCATCTGGAGCAAAGAACCTAACTGCTGTGACCACTTTACGAGAGAAGCTTGGCACAGCCCGGGCCCAGATGGAGAGCGATCCAGTGTGCCTGCAGCGGTAGCATCTGCGGCTGATTGGCTTCCGGGCCCACTCCTTCTAAGACCTCTCGAACTTCACTAACGTTGTTACCGAGAACAGCTGTGGATTTCCTTCTTGGATTAATTTCAAATAAACTATATTCAGAACTAGATTATTGTCTTGTATTTTATTGATGAAAAGCTTACACATTCTGGAACAGTGGAGAAGGAATGGATAAATAAATGTGACAGTGCAAAATAGAATCAGATCAACAGCCACAATATTAAAACTGTCACTTCTCTCTCTCTCCTAAGATCAAACAAAATGTCAAATGACAGGCTTTTCTGAACTGTAAACTTTCAGAAACACTATTTTTCTTAGATGATTATTGGACAGTCAAATACTAACTTTGGAAGGCATTTTGAGTTTGTGAACAGAAACTTTGGAAGAGGTTTCTATCTGTTCTTGATCCAGGATAATATCCTCATTTATATAAGATTCATCTTACTGTTCTACATGTAGTTAGACTCCAAGAATTATCTTTGTTAGCAAAGGAAACACTTATAAAATGTGCCGATAGGATTCAAGTCTTAAAAAAATTAGTTGAAATAAATAATAAATATTCAAATGTCAGAATTAACGCAGGAAGCAAAGATGGATATTTAGCCCCAAAAGAACTTATAAGATGATGAAGCATCATCATGCAGGATGATAGAAGATGCTGTAACTCTAAAGTTAAATGGACAAAAATTAGTTACAAATCAATTTTCTAGATACTCGTTCTTAATTTTCTAGTTTGTTTCTTCCTTGGCTGTATAAATATAAACTTGGGGTGATCCAAAGTAAAAGAAGAAAACAAACTTCAGTGAAGAATGTGCCTGTGTCTTCATTTCAGTGTCATGCTTTCTGTAATATACAAGCTTCACAATTTTTTTGATATTGTGGTTTTGAATATGATCCTCTTCCCATCGCTATGTTACACTGTTTAGGAATCATGAATTGATAGTATAGCTCACACATAATTTTTTTTTTTTTGAGACAGGGTCTCGCTTTGTAGTTCAGGCTGGCTCTGAGCTCACTATGGAGCCCAGGCAAGCCTCAAACTCAGCAATCCTCCTGCCTCTGCCTCCCGAGTGCTGGGATTACAGGTGTGAGCCACCACACCCAGCACACATAATTTTAATTTAAACCCAAGTATGTTTCAAGAGCAGATCTGTAGACTTTTGCAACTTTAGCAACTCTTTTCTTTTTCATATGAGAACCAAGACACTCTCTTATACAGTGTTACTAACTCATTCCTCTGTAATTAAAATCTCCAATTCAATGCAATGGATTTATATTCAGCTCTGCTTTCATTCATTTTTTCCTGCCTGTTTTTATGATGTAGGACAAAGTTATAACCCATTTTATCAGTCTTGAATACAACATCCATAACAGTACTTGCATTATGAAATCAATTTAACTCTGTACCACACTCCTTACAACACTGTTCCCATCACTAATTCATAGAGTCTCTCATCCTCACAAACTTATCTCTTTTATAATCCGATATTATAGGAAGGGTAATACTACTTGTTATGCTTCAAACATACCATGTGTTTTTTGAGTATTTTAGTTTTTGTTTGTCTTCCTTAAATCTTCTTGAAAAGTTTTCTCTAACATCCAATCTAGTATAATTAAAGCCTTTTTATACCATAGGATTCAACAAACTGCCTTTCCATGATACATACAATACATTTGTCCTTTTCTTTGGTAGATTTTCACAATTATCTGTCGTACACTGTGAACCCACAACATACCTTTCCTGAAGAGGACAGTGATGATTTGTCTGCTTTTTTGAAAGTGTCCTAATACCCTGAATCATGCTACAGGTATCAAAGAATATTGAATAGAAGTGTTACCTTTTGAGATAAAAAAACTAAAACAAATGATTTTCTTTCTGTCCTATGAACAGCAGTTAACTCCTATGAGCACTTTTTCCTGCATTAATCATTATGCTAAACATTTTCCATACGTTGACTCATCCAGCTTCTAACATCACCCGAACAAAGATACTGTCCTATTTCCCCATGAGAGAAATAGGAGTTAGAGAAATGGTTGAAGAAAAACTCGAACACATTAAGTTTAACAGAGTTTAAATGAAAAGGAAGAAAAAGAAAAAAGGGCCATGAGCTGAGCAGCACCAAAATCAGTACATAGAGCTCCACGTCTCAAGTGCAGGTAAACGCAAAAGTTAAAGAAATGAAACGGATATATGGTAATAGTCCGGTAGGTTACACATTGATCATTGCCTTACTTGGAGTTATTTTTGCAAATTTCATCCTACGATTGGTGGAAGGTTCTGCTTCTACAATGGCCTAAGACTTGCATCATTTTCACAAATGTATATTCTTAAATTAGGTAACAAGCTCTTTAGATATTAAACTAAGCTATTGCTTTTACTTATGGAAGCATCTTTAGCCAAACCTTGATTCAATAGCACATGACAAAACTGTGCAAATATATGATTTACAGTATAGTCATTCCTTAGCAATATGAAAATTTATATTTACCATGACAGTTTAATAAATTTTATTTTATTCTATCAGACTTTACAGAATGTGGGTTCTGATTATGAACTTTTAAATAAGACATTTCATTATTTAAATCCTAGTATGTATTCTGCACTAAGATCATAAAACTATTTGTGAAAATTACCTCTTGAAAATGTCTTCTAAAACAGAAACAGAATTTCACTGTGAAACTGTGCTGATGGGTTCATTTACAATGCTTTACAATGTCATGATGATTTCTGTAGAAGGTGGACTAAGAATCAAGAGGGAAAAGAGTGTCTCAGAATGATGGAATTTGATGCTGCTTTTTACCATAGTTTGAATATGTTCAATTGTTTTTCAAATAAAGATAGAACTTTTATCATGAACAAGATCATAATATATACATTTTGACATATGCAAAGATAAATCAGAGTTACTAGTATTAACGAATTTAGGTGTGAGGTAAAAATATCCAGCTAAATTGTTATAATGGAAGGCAGAAATTGAAAATACAAGAAGTATAGGGCTCATACACCTAAATAAGTTCAGACTGAGGAACTACTACTTATAGGTAATTATTCATATGCACAAAACGAGTGCCTAGCATAATATATGCCTTGAAATAAAAGAAGTTATTGCAGGCTTCAAAGGAGCATGAAGTTTAAATTAATCTCAAATAAAAGGAGGAAATTAATTTAGCTCTTAACATTCCTTCTTCATATACATACATAACAGGCATTTATTTATAACTATTTTCATATTCCAATGAGGAAGAAGGTTCAGAAACATTCAATAATGTACCCAAAATTCCACAGGTAGTAAATAATGGGTCTGAAATTTAATTGGGTGATATCTAATTTTTTTCACTATTCTAAAATATGGGTTAAAATTGATAAAATGTTAAATTTACAAGAAAGCACAGAGACATATCTAATGAATCTGGCTTAAGTGTGTCCAGGCTTGTTCCTTTATGTTATTCATGTGCCAAACATAATCTGGCACATATATCAAGACTTTTCTCTAAAACAGTCTCAATACTATAATTAAGACTAGAGTGTTTGATTCCAACCTTGGTTTGGTTTTTTTTTTTTTTTTTTTTTGGTCAACATCTTAGAGAATAACGTCATCGAAGGAATAGATGAGATATTTAAAAAAAGAGAGAGACACACGCTGTGTTCATTTGAAGCTCTCTTTCAGGTGGTGAGACTTAGGAACTAAAGAACTCTGCTTACAAATTAAAGAGCAATCATCAGTAACATAGGCTAATGGGGAAAAAATGTCACTGAATATCTGTTACCATGGCAGAAAACGGAGTTTGAGAAGTCTCTGTTATTCAGAGGATCGCGATCAATGGCCGGACAGAAATGTTCAAGAAGTTTAAATCTGGAAAGCGAGCAGGAGAAAAAAGGATATGTCTATTCTAGATCGTTCCTTGGAAAAGGATTCTGGGTCAACAGTGTTGTCCCAGAGGCATTATATCTGACCCCCACACTGTAAGGGACGACAGGTTTATTCCGTTTCAGAGTTATAGTCAATAGCTGGCTGGCTGCAAGGCAGCAGCAGCGCGGCAGGAGGGCACGGAGGAAGGAAAGCTGCCGGCGCCATGGTAGCCCGGAAGCGGGGGGAGGGGAGGGAGACAGGCCCTTCCCAGTCACATGGACACCGACCCGCCTCTTCGGACCCAGACACACCTAGACCTTCTACCCCGACCTTCCTCTGGCCTCCCCAAGATCCACTCACTTTCCAGGAGCCCTGCCTCCGAGTGCAAGAGATTCACTTACACAGCAACAAAGGCTTCTGGAAGAACCCCTCAGCCAGGCTGTTCAAGGTTTCAGCTGTTTACTGAGTGGTGCAGAATACTGTGGGAAATGCACGTGAGTCAAAGTGATTGCTCTGTCTGGGGAGGACTCTAGGACCGAGCTAGAGAAAGAAAAGAGTTTCTTAAACATGTTTGAAGAAACAGCCACCTCGCTGGCAATTATGAACGCTAAACTCATATAATTAAAATTTTCTGGTAAAGGAAATACACGAAACATAATAATACGGTGCCGTTCATTGTGATACATCAGTTTGAGCTGAGTAAGAACCACCTCCAGGCCCACAAGGCTCTGCGTGTGTCTGTAGGTGATTAACATCTAGGCTGCGAACTGAGGCCCCCGTGGGCGGCACCAACCCTGGGCTTACAGCGGGGGTAGAACAGAAAGCCAAGAAAGAAATCTCCCTTGTATTGAAGGAGCTCAGGTCTACACCACCGACTTCAGATGCCCCTCTACAGTTCTTGCACGGTCGGGGGGAGGGCCCCAGGTTTTGAGCGGGCCCTGTAGTTTTCTCGCACGCGCTCGCAGTGGAGGCTCTGGGCCTTCCGGCCTTCCGGGAGGGGGCGGCCACCGGATCTGCCGATTCTGAGTCGACACAAGGCCCCGGAGCCCTTGGAGCTTTGATGCTCTAAGCCCGCTTCATCAATCCGCCGGGTAATCGATCGTACGTGTATTTTGTATTAAGCATGTTCTCCTAGTGAACCTTAACGGATAGAAATGTAATGTGAGGTTTCTAATGCTTTTTCTGATGCCTAAAATTGCCACATTTACCAAACTTCAAGTTGTCGCGTCTTGCTTGGAAATTATCTTTTTTATGCTTAAAATCAGCAATGACCACTAAAACAAAGTACAGAATCTACAGTGTGCTCTGTACCTTCCCCACCTGCTTTCATAATCTTACTCTATTTGGCTCTACTTTCCTTTAATCAGAAATTTTTAATCTACATAGGACCAAAACACTGACCTCTGCGTGTTTTACTTATTTTTAACAGACAGACGCCGGGTGGACGGTGAGGAAAGATCTAGCCTCTTGTGCGAGCTAATGTCATTCTAATTCCTAACAGTTTTAGATCATCCTTCTGCATTAATTTGTTTTTTTGTTTTTGTTTTTTTTTTTATTTTTTGCTTTTTGAGACAGGGTCTCGCTTTGTAGTTCAGGCTGGCCCTGAGCTCACTATGGTGCCCAGGCAAGCCGCCGCGAACTCAGCAATCCTCCTGTCTCTGCCTCCCGAGTGCTGGGATGACAGGTGTGAGCCACCACACCCGGCACTGTGGTATGCGGTGTTGATTGCTGGTAGGCGTGAGTCTCCACACCCAGCATTATATGTGGTTACCGGGGATCGAACTCAGGACCTTGCGCTTGCGAGGCAGGCGCCGGAACCACTGAGCTAACCCTCCGGCCCCTGCATTAATTTGTTTTAAAGAAGCATTTTTCGGAATTTGATTCTGAGGGTTTTTTTTTTTTAAACACAGTTGGATGGTACTTCTTTCCCATGTGAATTTTACCTCTCAGATTATGAGAATAACAAAAGGAAACATCTTTCCCATGTGGTATGATACCTAGGATGCCTGGTCGTTAATCTGCATGGCAACCAGGTAATATTGGAATAACTCTAGCTTTAAATTAAACTGTGGTAAGTACATAAGTACAATGAAACAATAACAATTTTTCCAGTATTTTTAAATGTATATTCTATTTTTATGAAGTAATTACCAGCTTATGCTTCAGTTAAATATTTGAGATGCTGTTCAGTTCTGTGCACCCGTTTTATTATTTTATTAGCCATGTTGACAATAAAATATTACTTATTCTAGCTGTGTAGTTATTGAATGGTTGAATTTCTCAGACTATAGTCAGAAAAAAGAATGTAAGAAGAAAATATTTGTATTTCCTTTAATAACAGCTTTATGAAATTAATATTTATTTATTTAACATTATTTAATATATATTTATTTAACATTATAAAGCTCACAATGTAATGTGAGGAAGTCATTCGATTTTAGCATATTGACAGTGATATACAGTCAATACCATGAGCAGAATCAAATTTGGATCATTTTTGTTATTCCAAAGCAAACCCCTCTACCAACTAGTGATCCTCCCCTAAATCACCCCCCTCTAAATTTAGGCAATCACTAAGGTACTCTATATCTTCATAACTTTTCCTGTTCTGGAAATTCGGCAGACATAGCAACAATAAAAACCTGAATATACCCAAAGAAAGGGAAATCCTGAAAAACTGAGCTCTCAAATCCTAATCTACATATATGATGATTAACTCTATGAAGTCTTAAAGTAAATGATGCTGGAAAAATAAAAAAGAGAGTGGAATGAAGGGAAAAGGAGAAAGAAATATTTTATGGACATATGTCAATTCCTTACAGTGAATATAATCACTACGTAATGTAAAAAGTACTAATAAATTCAAAAACAGGAGCCAACAGCAGAAACAAACTTAAAATACACACTTTTTTTCTTTATTCTATATTTGATTTATACTTTATTTCTACATTACTATTTTCATATAATGTAAATTATTCAACATACAAATTTGTGTCTGGTTTACTTCAATTAAGACAACTGACACATTTCTAGCATAATGAATGCACATTGAGACCATAATGTCAAATATTTTTATTTCAGTTTGACTCATAAATAGGGATTAATACTTTTGAGTGAAGCCAAACATGTTTAAATAAACTGAAATAAGTTCACATATCACTCTGTGTTAATGGACAATCACATTGGGATAGTAAATATGCAATGAAATTTATAGTTGTTCATTCTAAAACTATGAATGACTGGCTTTGACTTACTGTAAATTTCAAGCCTCATAAAAATCTCCAGATAGTAATGCTTTGCAAATGAGTAAGCACCTCATAGCCATTTTGTTTGTATAAGTGCTAACTTTAAAAATCAGTGGTTATTGAATTTCAAAATGATTACGAATACCAACTGCATTTGACCCCTTGAATTATCTTGTGTCATTCAGATTTACAATCTTGACTGCTCACTAGTACCCAAAGTGCATCTTTTTAAAAGTTTATGAGAGTAGGAAGTTATTTAAAGTATACACAATAGTACATTTTGGCACTATTTCTTTTTAAAGAGATAAAATTGGGGCACTTATAGGCATCTGATATGTACCTAGAGTTATTCTGCAAAAAGAAGAATCATAAAAATGACAATATCAAGTGTCCTTTGAATAAGGACAACTATTATTTGTGGATTTTAGGCTCATGAATTTTTTAACATTTGAGTGGAATAAAACAGACTTGATTAGTTGTTATCATCTTGACATTTACTTTCAATCAATAGAAGATTATGGAACTATCATTCTGTGTAAGATTAGTCAATTTATTTAAATCAGATTTCAGCCAGTATCTTGAAGGAATGATATTAATGCCAGCAAGTAGGTAAAGTTCCAAAAGAATCTTATGCTGACCCTGAGTGACTATATCAGATTCCATATGTTGGGAGTTAATTTCTTTTAAATTTTATTTCAATAAAAAGTAAACTACTAAGTGTTTTTTAAAGATTTAGTGATTATGAATAGCATAAACTCTTTGACATGTTGTAAAATGTAAAAGAGATGAAAGGAGAAGTATGAATTTTTAAAAATTATGTGATCATGATAACTCAATTTTAGTTTTTTGAGACTGGGTTTTGCTTTGTAGTTCAACAGCCCATACTAGCCTTTAACTCACAGCAATTCTCCTGCCTCTGTCTCCTCAGAGCTGGGGTTACAGGCATGAGCCACCATGCCTGGCACTGTGATGTGTGGTACCTGGGATTGAACTCTGGATCTTGCACTTGCTAAGCAGATGTCAGAACCATTGAGCTAAATCCCCACATTGATCATGATAACTCACATTTCAAGAATTCTGCAATATACTGGTAGAAATTCTCAATGTTGAGCGTGATCGTGACATGTATATATATAATGTACCAATAAAGATTCAACTTTTTTAAAAAGAATTCTGCCAAACTGCTACTCTGTGTGGTATCATGAAATTCCATTCCCTCTCAGAATAGTACAAAGGGTAAGCATTGTCTCCAGTTTGGTTAATATTTTTTCTACTGTGATTATCTTGAGGATGGATGATTAAGAGGTTAATTATAATTTTTATAATTGCTGATTTTAACTGAAGCATAGAAATCAGCACATTCAATTTAAAATTATCACATCTCCCTAGCTTTGAATTTGAACTTTACTAATAGCATTTGGAGTAGGTAAATTATAAAACACATTCTAAGATTGATTTTAAATACAGATAGATATAGTGTGAAGTGTTTTATCTCACAGAAATCAAATTGGATTCATTTTTATACTTTCCTGAGTATCAATTTTATTTCTAGTGCAAAATGCTTCATTGATAGTAGTAGAAATGTTTCCTTGGTTTTGTGTAATTGAATAGTGGTAAAATATTTCATATTAAAATGAAAGAATGAGGTCAGGTACATAAAAACATTAATAAAGAATAATATTTTATTGGGAAATTATTTGTCATTTAGTCAAATCATATGTGATAAGTCAATTAATGTAAATACGTGAGCATAAAATGTTAAAAAATGTCCGATATTGGGCCGAGATTTAGCTCAGTGATTCCGGCACCTGCCTTGCAAGTGCAAGGTCCTGAGTTCAATCCCTGGTAACCACATATAGTGCTGGACGTGGTGACTCACACCCACCAGCCATCAATACCACATACCACAGTGCCGGGCGTGGTGGCTCACGCCTGTAATCCCAGCACTCCAGAGGCAGAGACAGGAGGATTGGTGAATTCCAGACTTGCCTGGACTACATAGTGAGCTCAGGGCCAGCCTGAACTAGAGTGAGACCCTGTTTAAAAAAAAAAAAAGTCCAATATTAATATGCCATTCAGCTTTTGCATTCAACTTACATATTTGTTACAAACAGGTAAGACTAGACATATGTTTATCGCTTTTTGATTACACCTACTAAAGAGTAACAGCCGGATAGCAGGCAAAGCAAGGGAATGGGGAAAAATGAAAAGTAAATGTGTCATGTACTGCTTCTTCTCAGTGTTGAATGTGACCATAATGCATATATAAAATGTACCAATAAAATCAATTCAGATAAAATGAAATAATTCTGGGATGTTTCTAGAAAAACGATTCTAGGTCATCAATCATAAAAATACCCTAAGACCCCCCCCACACACACGGATGTAATTCAATAATTCAGTGAATAGATGTATTTTTTTAATTACAGAAAAAGTCACATTACCAAGAATGATGGCATAAGTTTGTTCAAAGTAAGAGCGTTCTGAAGAGGACTGAGGGTAAAATGTTTTTCACTGTAATGTATTTTAATTTCAGCATTCATCATATTTGTTGATTGCAATTCATTGGTCATGTTTACAGCAATTTCTGTCAAATAAAAACATTATTTGTCCTCATCTACCTTATTAACTGAATCTGGCCCAGCATTAATTCTGGTACTTCCCCAATGTCAAAATGAACAGAAGATAAAATGTTCCCAAGGTTGAGCTATTACAAACTGAGCTGCTATCCACATGGGTGCACATATGTTGCTGTGATATGAATCTTTTCATCTTTCCTGCGTGTATCTATCTAGTGGGGAAATAGCAGGGTCAAATGGGACCTCTCAGCTTGGTTTCTGAGGCATCTCCACCCTCATCTCCACAGTGGTTGCACCAGTCTACATTCCTAGCAACAGTGGAGACTGGATAAAAAAGATGTTTTGTACCTTTTTTTAATAAGAGGAGTATTACTCAGCTATCAAGAGTGATAACTTAGAGACATTTGCACTAAATGGATGCACTTTGAGGTCATACTCAAAAGTGAAATAATAGGACACAGATGTGTAAATACTGTATCATTTCTGAGAAACTAAAAGTGTAAATGAAGCCCAGAATGTATGATAGATATTGTGAAACGGGAAGAAAACGTTCAAAAAGGAAGGGGGAAACAGGGGCGGGAGAAAGCAAAGTAAGGTAAGAAAAACTTTGATGATTAAAAAAAAAAACAACAAAAAAGCAAAGCTTATTTGTATGGGAGTTGGGGGTTGTAGGCAGGGCAGGGGAATGGGGGAAAATGAGAATGAAGGTACGTCGTGTACAGGTACAAATTCTCAACCCTGAGTGTCATCATACCAACAAACTCAGTGATGGGAAAAGATGAACATTTTCAAAAGATTCAGAACCGAGGCAGCGGTGCAACACGGCTGAAGACACTCAGGAGAGAGAATGTGCAGCGCCGCCCCAGACGGCGGCCAGACGGGCAGGATAAGCGCATCTGAGGCTGGGAGAGGAGAAGGCGCTTTGAAGCCGGTTCATGAAACAATAAGTCGGGTGAAAACTTGGTCTGAAGTAGCGGAGGTTATACTTCTGCAGAAAGTTGTATTTGTTTTTAATTTATCTTCACTGGTACATTGTACATACACATCATGGTCACACTCAATATTGGGAATTTATACCAGTACATGACAGGACTGATGTATTTGTTTATTTTTTAATCCAGACTCATACTAAATTTCCTAGGCTGGCTTCGAACTTGTAATCCTCCGGCCTCAGCAGTCAAGCGCTGAGGGTACAGGTGTGTGGCACTCCATCTGGCCGAAGACAGCACTGTACTTTGGTTTGACGCTGTTGCAATCCCAGGACGTCTGCTAACTCTTCTGCTGCTCCTTCGGGGCCTTTCGGTATTTGAATTACAGTGACGAGCAAAATTGCCACCCAATCATGGTTCCGGATCCTGGGGGCAGGCTAAATATTGGGTTCTTCTGAGGGAGAGGACTCACTGAAGAAGTGGAAAAGCAGTGAGATTTGAAAATAACAAGCAGAGATGGTGCGAGTGATTGAAGATTTACTGACATGAAAACATACCAGACACTTGTTGAGAACTGGGTTTCCCCAAGGGGGCGGGGTCTAACCCGCGAGCCTTCGCACGGCGCTCACGTTCAAGGGCTCATCAGATGATGTTCAACCACAGAAGAGCCCTGCCTCCGACACACAAGCACTCCAGTATTTCTCAGACTTGGAACTGCCAGTGGTGACGTGGTCTAGGGAATAACAGTAGAGGTTCGGTGCAGTTTCGAAGAAAACCCAGTACAAGCCAGTTTCTCAATCAAAATTCTAGCAGTCTGAGCAAGAGCAGTAAGACTGAAAGAGAAGTTGACTCAGCCTTACCGTAACTGGTTACAGTCTTAACTCACTGATCAATTGCTGAGATACTCATACTCAGCCTATTTGCCTGAAGGCAGAAAAAAATAAAGGAAAACCGGGTCCTGAAGATGGATAACATCACCCGCAGTTTCTTTCCTTCTTTTGTGCTAGATATGGCAAGCAGCAAGAAAATTTAACTCAATAAATATTATGAAAAAGAGTCAGATTGAGATAGACATATTAGAGTTCACAGAAAAAAAAAAAAGAATTGCTTTGTTTCTTGGGAATGTTACATGCACTGTTAAAGTGCAAGTTTTGTGTTCTTTTGAGATATGTGTAAGCGAGACTTACTCCTAACAATATTCTTTACTACATTACTTATGAGAACCATTGAAACAATGTCTTACTAGAGAAGAAGCCAAGATTAGTTTTTCCACATACAACTATAATTAAATCATTAAGGAAAACAGAAAAGATTAACGTTTTAAACATTAAGTGAACTTAACAAGCCATGGTGACCTTAAAACAAGTTAGGTTCTAGATTGGCAAAGTGTTGTATATGACCTCTTGAATTTTATGTAATATAAGTAACAAAGCAGAAAAGAAGTTAGCTGGAAAATATTTCAACAGAAAGTTGTCTAAAATAAAAAGCATAAAAAGGTAAAGAAAATACAAATTAGACTAAAAATACAAAAAGTGTAGATCATGCTGAAGAGAAAGATCAAAGGAACATCCTCCCTGTAGCCACCCAAAAAGGAAGAAAGGGGTTAATTTACTTTGGGTCAGAACGTGCCTTAGTACCAGTGTGGCATTCAGACCCACGTGGGCATTGTTCTTACTATAATCAATAAGAAGGATTATACCTACATTGACAAACAGGACTGAACAGAGAAACAAAAAGTAAACGTTTTCTCTTTTTAAAAGAGAGACATCCATCTAGAAGTTTAAGGTCTGCCTGTCAATTAAATGGGTCATCCTCAGATTACCTTTGACTCTAAATCCTGTTAGTGTATGTTCTCCGGAGGCCCCAGGGGAGTGAAAAACAGTGTGGAATAGCAGCCCACATTTTTCTTCTGGCTGTTCAAGAAAAGTCACCTTGGAAAGGTAAAGGTCATTTTGTAGTATGAGGAATGGAGCCACTTTTGGGTTGATGAATAATGTTGAATGATCCAAATTTACAGACAGAGCAGAGCCAAGAATAGATGATACTGTCACAATTGAACCCTCTGCTGTATAAACTGGCAAGTTTAGGAAGAGATATAGTTGGAGGAAGAAAATACAATGGTCTCTTTCCAAGACTGTTGGTATTGATAGCCATAGGTTATGAGACTATTGCTTCCCATTGAAATTTCAAATGATGTCACTAATGACATTCCACAGTTATGAATGAGAAATCTCAGGTTACCTGCTTTTGTAAACAGTACATCTGTCTTAAATCAAATACATATTAAGGTCTTCCTACCAGAAACCTTGTGGCACTTGAGTGAGAAAATATTAATTTTATCTACATATGTGACAGCATTAGGAATTCATAAATACATGTCTGGTGAGAGGAAATAATAGCAACATAAAATCAATGAAAACCAAAACAATAATCATGATAAGTCAAACAGGTACTGAATGCTTATGAGAAGTATTAGAACATTTTAGAATAAAATAATTAAAATATCAGGGAGGAAATGATGTAAAAGTGCCTTAATCAGTGACTGCTAGGACAATTAGGAAATAAAAAGCACTTAAGATACGTACCATCACATTTTGGTCTATAGAATAGTCCCTTAATCAATAATTTCCTTTCTTGGAGATGGAGGTCATTAATATATTAGCATTTGACTTTTAAGAGTAGTTTACAATCGTATAAACATATATGATAGTAGATAGCTCTCAACAGACAGTATGGTTGATTTAAAGACCTGTTACTTTCCACTTGGACTGATAGTGAATAAATAGGAATTTCATGTGAAAATAGATCCACTTGTTTGTAATTATCGACTAAAAGGGTGATTTTTGTCATCTTTAAATTAAAAATAAGAAATTTCAGAGTCCTAACCCTCACTAAAACATCACCACCAGGTAACTTCAGTAAGGGGAGATATGTGTGGAATGAATGAATTGTAAATAAGTTCACTGTTAACATGCCACAAAGAAGGAAACCTTTATTAAATTAAAGTTGTCTAATGCTATAGCGTAGCCCATTGAAAATATTAAAGGCAAATAAAAGAAACTCTTCCTTTTAGCAAATAGAAGTAGCTATTTTTAGAAAATCCTCTTAAAAACTTTCTCATCTGGCACAGCAGAGCACTTAACAAATAAAATATCAAACTTTATGTGACTGATTCCAAAATAGGTACAAATAGTGTACAGAAGACATAAAGAAAGTGTTCCTAATACATTTATTCAACTGTGAAATTTCTTGGGTGTCCAACAACTCTTCTCAGTACTATTAACTTCAATGTCTTTAAGAAATGGAAACTAGAAATACTTAGGTCATATTATATTTTTTTCCAGAAGTTCCAATAAGTCTCCACTATATGCAGATCAGACTTTTAGCACCCCACCTAGATGCGCCTGGACTTTTCCATTCTTGTTTGAATTAAAAATTTTTATGCTGTTAATGATAACATTTTTCTCTATATTTCATACCTGACATACAGCATCAGATTCATTTTTCTAGGTTTACTCTCCATAAATCTTACCTAAGCATGGTTAGACAAATTCCAGCCCAGTGACTGAGGTTTCTAATTTTGTCAGATTTGCAAAACTTTTTGATCCTTGCTCGTGAATTGAACGCTGGTCTCCTTTTTTGGGAGTTAAGAGCATGTTCTGTGTAGTCATAGGACACTTGGCACGAGAATCATATCAAACTTCTTTTCTGGAGAAAAAATTATAACCTTAACATTATTTGTTTAAATACACTAGTTGCTTTACTGTTACTTTTTATTCTTCATAGCAGCTTACAACTGGATCTTCTAAATGACAGGCACAAACTACAATGGTGTTCAATAAATGAAAATATTATTGCTGGCGTCATTTAATATTTGGTCATGGTAGGGAAAGTTACAGTATTATGTACCAGTGTGTTGAATTCTGAATATCTAATATGCTCAGTACTACAAAACTCACACCTCTAGTGATGTATAAATGATAAAGATATCAAGAGAGATGGGGGAGGGGATGAATGGATATAGCACCCAAATTTATATTTGGAGAAATTTTTCCATGGATTATTCTCAATGTCATTGGATAATAACAATACCCACAGAATATAGAATAGAATGTCATAGAATAATAACAGTGAGATACCCTGACACTCATCACTTACTTCCTCATTTTATCTCCTCAGTCTATTTCTATCCTTATATAATAAAATTATTTCTAAAACTTCAAAGTCAAGGATATTTTTGACAATCAGGTGGAAAATCTACTTGAAAAACCCAGTGGAAGAACAGCATGGCCACTCTGACAAATTTAAAACCTCTATCGTCTGCCCTTGACTTCTGAAGTACGCACTAGCCTCAGTTTGTAGAATTTCTGATTTTGGTAGGTCATTGGACTTGAGGTTGATGCTCTTTCATTGTCCATTTCTCCCGAAGACTTTAGAAAGAGGAAAGAGAGTGTATATCATCGGTAAAGCTGGTCTGGTGAGATATCCAAAGTAATTTTGCTGTCTCAAGAGGAGCAGATAGTCACGATAAGCACACAACCTTTGAAGCGCTTATCTACCCTGAGCAGAAACCCCTCCTTCCACTCAGCCCCTCATTTCTGTGGGTCTTAGGAAGGTTGAGAGGCTTGGAAGGCAAGAGATTCCAACAGAAGAACAGGAATGTGCTCCCGGCACTTCATTGACATTCATTTTTCTATCCTTGAACTTCATTTGATAACAGGATATGAAGATCAGCATCATACCTGAACTTTCGGGGTGAATCCTTTCTGCTTATATTTTCCCATTATTAAGTTACATATTCCATAACTTCTATGTGATTAACTTTGTGAAAATATAATAACTGTCCATCACTAATATCACTAGCTCAGAATTTGCTCCAAGGAAAACTGAAGATCAATGTATTTAAATGAGGAAAAGAGTGTAATTATTTTTACCAGAAATGTTGTGAGGTGCGACTAATTATATGAAAATGATATACAATACGTATTATGTATGCAATACAATGAATAGAAAGCTATACAATAAATAAGAATGTTTATGATAAGAGTATGTGATATGTGTTACCATTTTTATACTGAAGGGATTAAAAAGAAATATGCAGAAGTGTAAAAAGAAATGGTCAAGTTAAATTTGTTATATGTATATATTATTCAAATTAAGAAATATGTCTAAAATGAGATACTTAGTGGGGATTCAAATTTGAATTTATATTGATACCTGTGTGGTTTTAATGACTGAAACAAACATCACAATTATTCTGCTCATTTTTGGAATTTTTCAAAATATATGTAAGTATTCCAAAGTCATATTTAAAACCTTATGAAAAACTTATTTTGTCAAATTAACACAGATCTTGTTAAACTATTTTCTAATTCTATGATTGTAAAATAAATGATTTTTTTATCATTATCCATATTTTACTTTTTCCATGGAATTTGTATTAAAGATACGATGAAATATCTATAAATCTAATGCTATTTATTTTCTTATTAATTTCACATATAGCATAACAACTATGGTGAATTCTAATATATTAGACATGAATGTTAGTTAAATGCACTGTAATATGCATGTACTTTTTTTTTTTTTTTGCTTTTGAGACAGGGTCTCATTTTGTAGTTCAGGCTGGCCCTGAGCTCACTATGGTGCCCAGGCAAGCCGCCGCGAACTCGGCAATCCTCCCATCTCTGCCTCCCGAGTGCTGGGATTACAAGCGTGAGCCACCACGCCCGGCATTGTGGTATGCGGTGTTGATTGTTGGTGGGCGTGTCTCCACGCCCAGCATAGGTGGTTACCGGGGATCAAACTCAGGACCTTGCGCTTGCAAGGCAGGCACCGGAACCACTGAGCTAACCCTCCAGCCCCAACTTTTTAATTCTTAATTTAAATTTTTGACCATACTTTTCAAAAATACAGTTATTTCTTCTTAAAGTGACAATATTAGGCTAATCACTTGTCTGATTTTTACTAATGATCATTTTGCCCTTTTTCATCTTGTAAAAATGTTTATTAAAGTACAATTAACATATTAAAAAGGTTTACATATTTCATGTAAACAAGCTTGAAAGTAATTATATGTCAATGAGATAATGATCACAATGCATGCCCTAAAGAAATCCATCCTTTCTTGAAGTTTCTGCCTCTTCTCATTATTAATATTGATAACAACACTTAGTGCAAGACTTATCCTACTTAGTCTTAATAACATAGATGCTATATTATGCAGTAAATCCTTAGGATAGTTCCTTTGAATAACTAAATTTAACGATTTTAACCAATAAGTCTGTTTTCTTTTATTCTCCTCATTGAAACCACCATTCTATGCTATTTTTACAGATTTCAGTATTTTAGATTCATTATGTAAGTGGTGTAATATAGCATTTGTTTGTTTGCTTTTAGTTTTTTGAGACAGGATCTAGCTTTGTAGTTCAGGCTGGCCCTGAACTCACTATGTATTCTGGGTTAGAATGGAACTCTAGGCAATCCTCCTGCCTCTGCCTCTGCCTCTGCCTCTGCCTCCCGAGTGCTGGGATTACAGGCATGAGCCAGCATGCCTGGCACTGTATGTGGTACCAGGGATCTAACTCAGGACCTTTCACTTGCCAGGCAGATGCTGGAACCACTGAGCTAAATCTCTAGCCCTGTATTCATTATTTTTTATCTGATTGATTTAAATTAGCAGAAGGCCCTCAGGATTTATTGATTTTTTTTTTTCCTCTGAGACAGGGTCTCGCTTCGTGGTTCAGGCTGGCCCTGAGCTCACTATGTAGCCCAGGCAAGACTTTAACTCAGCAATCCTCCTGCCTCTGTCTCCTAAGTGCTGGGCTTTCAGGCGTGAGCCACCATGCCTGGCAGGATTTACTGACATTTTTACAAATATTAAGATTTCTTTCCTTTCATGCCATAGTATTATATTCAAACATACATTTTTTATTATCTATTCAACCAGTAATGGAAATTTAGACTGCATTCCTGATTTACCCCATTGTGAATGTTGCTGCAATGATTATGGGACTATAGACATCCCTTTGAAATCACGATTATAATTTCTTTAGATATATATTGAGACATTTGATTGCTAACTAATATGGCAGAATTACTTATGTAAGTTTCCGAGGAATTCAATCCTTTTAAAAATAATATGTGCACCAACTGAAATTCCCAATGTACTGGTCAGTTTTCCCATCAGTCTGACATACTACATTGCAGTCACAACTCAGAAGAGGAGAGAAGAATTTGGCTCATGGCTTGTAATCCAGTCATCTAGCTTCAAGGCAGAAACTTCATGACAGAAAGCTAGGCTGGAGCACATCCGGCTGCTCCGCGGTGGCCAAGAAGAACACTAGCTAAGAGCACTAGGGACAGACAGACGTCATAAAGACGCTCTCACCGTGACACTTCTAGCTGCATGTTCCCCACTGACAGGGGCATGGGGTGAACGTCTGCTCTCCCACAGGATAGGATTCAGAAATACCAAGGACTTAGAGTAAGACTAATACATCTTCAGGGTGTTTGACACTGTTGGAATATCTTAACATTCTTCAGAGGACTTGGATAAGAGTCATAAGGAGTTCTTCAAACACATTTGGGCTTTTTTTCCCCACAAACTCTGATAGGTGTTAAAATGACAGCCAGGCTAAGGCAGAAGAATTATCTGGCCAGAGAAAGAACAGACGTCACTGTGACTAGGAATCGCTTATGCTCCTGGCAAAGCGCAAGAAGACCTGAAGTGGAAAGCATATTACCTGGCAAAATACTGTCAGAATGAAGAGAAACGTCTTGTCTGGCCTCAGTTAGTGGGAAACGAGAGCCAAACTATATTTAGACTTCAAGGCCAGGCCAGGACCACTGGTAGGTACTAGCTACAGCTGCAGTAAATGAGGTAAGTGCATACAATTCTAACCCTGGAAGAGGGACAGAAGCATTTACTTGTGGAGCACAAAAAGCAGTCACCCAACAAAGCTCTCGTGTCTTTTAGACTTTAGACCACTCGGGAAATTTAAGATGACACATTTAAAGAATGCATTCGTAGGGATATGGGTAAAAATGAGAATTAACTTGTGGCATATACTGGTACAAATTTCCCAATGTTATATGTGATTTTGAGATGTATATAAATTGTACCAATAAAGAATTCAATTTAAAAAAAAAAGAATGCATTCGACAGGTCAAGGGATGTGCAAGACTGGATAGATAATTTCACGAGAGATAACGTAAGAGAAAATAAAACGAAAATACAGTAAATAATTTCAGAAGGGAAGAGCAGCTTTTATGAGTTTGTTGATAAATTTACCTCAGAAATAATAAAGGGAAGAGAAACCAAGGAGAATGGCAGAAACTGAAAGACAATGAAAATAGAAAAATAAGAAAATAGAACAAAACAACTAAGCGTTACGGTATCGCAGAAATGGAAACCAACACTCACTCGCAGTACCAGGAACAGAACAAAGAGAAAATAAAAGAAGAGAAAAAGAATGAAATCATGACAGCTAGTTTTAAAATCCTAAGTAACTCACCTCAAATAGTAAATCATGAAATCCAAGAGGACAGGCAGACGGAGACATACTGAAATGTGAGGTCGCGGCAGGCCAGACCGAACTGTAGAGATCCAGAGACACACAGGAAGGAGTCGAGCAACCCAGAGGAGGACGGGAGGCGCGTGGCCCGGGGGGAATGAAATCGCTACACAGTAACATATTTGAAACGCAACCAAAGGAACTCACCAAGTGACAAGTGCTGCACTAACGGTACATATGAGGTGTTCAATTCAATATGCTATAAAATCAACTAGGTGATTTCTGCCATGAAGATTAGAAAATACAACAGCATGATGCAAACTGAGAGAAGTCTACACTAAAAAAATCAATGAAGAGATAAATGAAGTCTCAACCTAAAACCAATAGAAAAACTACAAATGGCAATGAATGGGCTCTATGGTGTCTATGTGACTAACAGGGTAGATTTTAAATAAGAAGTTTACAGTTGGCCAAGGAGAAAGCGGTATGTTAATAAAATCTATGGCAAGAAGCTATACAACTATATGTGAAATAAAATTGAAAGATTAAAAATAGAAACATAAAACAAAAACAATTGGAGAGAAAGATAACTCAATTATCATAAACAGAACAGCAAGGTTAAATAGAAAGTTTTAAAATCATAGTATTTACTAAGTTTAACAGATAGGAACACAACGTTATGCTAAACCATATGCATACACATTTTTTTCATATCATATGGGCATTCACTAGAATGGGTCATATATGCATACTAAGTTTGGTCTCAATCATTTTGAAAAGATACACATCTTACAAATTTTTCTCTCTAACCTCAAGAAGAAGAAAGGAATAACAAGTCAAAATTGAAAATTCAAATGTTTATGGAAAAAAAATAAACTTTTAGAGCTGGATACAGAGATGCATACATGTAATTCCAGCTCTTTGAGATGCAGTCAGGAGTGTCACCAAATTCAAGGTGAGCCTGGACAATTTAGTAATATAATGAGATCCTGTGTCACAGTGAAAAAAATTTTAAAGGGCTGATTATATAGCTCAGGGCAAAACCCTTTGGTAGAGAAAAGAAAATCAAAATTGGTTTTATAAAAATAATCTTCCTTACAAAGGTTCAAAAATCATAAAAGCAAAATGTTGAAAATGTGACAAAAATTATAAAATATTGCTGCTATAAGTAAAAGAAAACATTTATAAAGTGAAATATATCCACTGTACACATTATAGCTAAAATGTTAATATTACTCAAAAAATCTAACGAGTCAATCCAACCCTTATTGAAAGCCCAGTGATTTTTTTTCAAAAGCAGAAATATCTATTTGTTAATAAACTAGCTAGGCAACATAACAGGATGAAAGTTAGTGCATAAAATATACTATTTCAAACAATAACATGGAATTATTATATACTAATTAGTATACAGAATATACTGATAATGAATTATTTGTAAATTAAATATGAAAATGTGCACTACAATGACACAGCAAGTCTAAACTATACATATTGTAAGGATTAAAAATAAACAAAAGAACCTTTACAGAAAGAACCAAGCTGGAGGCTTCAGATTTTCTGATTTGAAAGCTTATTACAAAGTTAGCTTTATCAAAGTGGTCTGACATTGGTGTACAGATAAAAATACAAGCCAAGGAAGACAGCAACTAGATATAATCTCTGTGTATAAGGCCAAGAAACTTTTTACAGTTTTGTCAAGATCGTTCAAAGGGTAAAAGATGTTTCTTTAGAGCAAGGGTCAAAGAAAAAATAAAGTTGTACCTTTACCTAGAAGCATGACCAAAAATTATCTCAAAGTGGATCAAAGTCCTACATGTGAGACTTGAATCTGTAAAACCTCTTAGAAGAAAATGCAGAATAACGCTTTGGATTTATAAAACTTTCTTATATATATTACCAAAAGCATAGACAGCACTGAAAATAAAACACATCAAACTTCATGAAAATTATTTAATAACATTATTAAGAACGTAAAAATTCCTCAGGGAATGGTAGAATATATGTGTCAATTATATGTCTGGTTAGGGAGAAGGGTCAAATAAATAGAGGGAATATTCAACCATAAAATTAAAATTCAACAAAATAAATAATGTGATGATTTGTACAAAAGTCTTAAGTAGACATTTCTCCAAAGAAGATACACATGAATTCAAAAGATACATGAAAAAGTACTAAGCATAATCAACACTACAACAAAACCTATAACAAAGAGGGCATCTCCGACTCATTAAATAACTATGAGAAGGACAGAGAGCCAGAGGCATTGGTGACGACGCAGAGAAACTGTAACCCTCATAGGGCTGTAGATGGAAAACTAAAATGATACAGCTACAGTGAGGAAAGGAAATATAATGTTTCTTCAAAAATAAGAAGAAGAAAGAACACAGGACTTGGTCACACTACTTAGGGATTAACCACAAAAAACATATGGACACTGAGACTAGAAGACATACGTGTGCAGCCACCTTCGTGGAAACATTGTTCCCAAAAGCTAGAAAGTGGAAAAAATCTTTTGTCCGAATATGAAGCTTTCATAACCAAAACATACACATACCTACCTGTACAATGGGTTACTAAGCAACTAACAAAGCGTGGAAATACGGACATACGTATGGCACAGTGTGGCTGAGTGTTGACATTAAACTGAGATAAAGCCACATTTTATTCAAGTTAGAGTTGTTAAAAATCACTGGGGGCTGGGGATTTAGCTCAAGCAGTACCACACCAACCCTGGATGCACAAGGGCCCGAGTTTGATCCCTGGTACCACCAAAAAAAAAAAAAAAATCACTAAGGGAGGAATAAATGATACTAACTTAATGGGTGTAGGGTTTTGATTCTGCAAAAATGAAAGTATTATGGGAATGGATTTCTGCAAGTTATGTACCATCATGGACATAATATCGATGAATATTGCATTTTTAAAAGGTTAACATGTTAGAGTTGTACTTTAATATAACAAATATAATTTTGAAAATTAGCGACGAGGTCTGGTAGGAAAACACGCTGCTTTCCTAGGGACATTTGTCAAAGACCGAATGTCGCGCCAGCTATCATCTATGCCTTGTGAGAAAATTATTCTGCTACGCTGGGTCTTCTCTGTAGGAACCTCTCCTGACGTCACGGTGGGAACTGTGATGAAATGATAGCGATCAGCAGGAGCTTAGACAAAGCACAAACATTTATAACATTGTAACATTAAAGGGTGTTATTCTGATAAAAAGGGAGGCTCTCGATTATTATGGGTAATGAAATCCTACCATTTCATAGGGCAATGACGGTTTCGAAAACAGGATCTCCTTTTCCAATGCAGATGGAATAATCTATTTTATTGCCCTAATAGACGAGGCAAATTAAGCCTTCCTGTTCCTCCTCAGGAAAATCCCTACCGGACTCTGAAACCCACCGAGTTCTGAGCACGGGGCACCTAGGGGGCGGGGCTGCCCCCGGGCATCAGCTAAGCCACCGTGTCCCTGGGCCCGCGGGACGCTGCACTCCGGAGCTAGCAGGCACAGGGACCCGGGCACTCGGAGTAACTGGCATGCCCTGGTGCCAAACGAGGAGGGCACTATGTTTTCTTCTATTAACCCGGCTACACTTTTTACCGCTGTCGCTCTGAACCTTTATTGTGAGCAGGCAAAGGGGCAGTGGGGACCTGGGGTCCGCCTCCACCTTCAAACTGTACACTAGGAGCTGACTCGTGGGAATGAAGTGCCGAACAGAGGGAGGTCTGCACACACTGTCTGACTTCGTTTCAAAGCCTCCTTGGATGGTGAGTCTTTTATGTTTATTATATTCTGGGGCACCAGGGATCGAACTCACAATCTTGCCCTTGCCGGGCAGATGACAGCACCACTGAGCTCTACCTCTGGCCCCTTTCTTCTTTATTAATTTTTTTTTGACCATGAATCTAAAAATATCCCTTTCAGGCTGGTAATATCTTGGCAGAGCTAATCATGACATGAAAACACTGAACCCCAGCCAAAATGAAACACGGCTCCACATGCTAAATGAGCTTGATTATCGATACTTTACGAAGTTGTGATGAAAATATGGGGAATGAAAGCATAAAGAGTAATTAACCAGAAGATGCCAAAATACAAATTCTCGATGAATAGCCTGTTATTAAAATATGAATATTTACTTCGCTCATCATAATGTTCCAAAGGTTTATCTTATGGCCTATATGACAAGATGCACTTCAAAAATTAGAAAAAGAGTAATGTCAACTAATGTCTTCTTACCACACTACATAAAAATGATAATAAATAGTAACAGTAGTGACTCAATAGAAGTGGCCTATGCTACCTGAAGAGTTCCTGAGGATAATTAACCATCTGATGGAAAGGGAAATTCAAAATCTCCATAGCTTCCCAAAAAGTATTCAAAAGTGAGATTTATAAAGCATTATATAATACATTACAGTATGATTATAATTAATTATAGTAGAGTATGATAATATAAAGAATTAGTTTTATTATAATTCCAGCGGGTGGGCAAATATGAGAATACTGCTCCAACTATGAATGAAAATACTTTCCAATTTATAATTCACATTAGATATATTCTTGAATCTACCTAATAAATCAAGGTTCATATATACTGAAATTATTTCTGCATGGCACTCGCTATTGTAAGTGATAGTATAAGACTAGCAAAGCTTGGGAAATTTTAAAAAGCTCTTTTTTCTGGAAACAATCATGCCATTTCTTCTCTATTTTTTTCCTCTACAAATCTGTTTTGAGTTTGCTATTCTCCACATCACAACAATGCATTTTCATAACTCTAGGACTGCTGCTTTTCTGGTTTTCCATAATGTAAAAGACGTATCCACAAATCATTTAGATGCGGCTTGTTTGTATTTTGATCTCCCAAATGGCCAGAGACTACAATTTTATATTTTTCCTTTAAAAAAATATTACAATTATTTTGAGACGAGATGTCACCATGTACTCAGGCTGGCCTTGAACTCGCTCTGTTGGTCGGTATGGCCTCAGACTCACAGCGATTTTCCTGTCTCAGCTTGCTAGATTCTCAGCGTGCTAGATTCACAGATGTCCGCCACTGTCCTCAGCCCTTTATGGCTTTCTCCATATAAAGCGATCATTTTGAAATGCTGATCTTCATTCCTCCTCAGGCGGTTGTACAGGGAAGCTTCAGCAAGCCTCTTACACATCTACCTGAATCGTATCTTCTCCTAAGTCATCACGGCCAACATATTTTCATCAGTGTGTCCAGACTCCTCCTTACTTTGCAACTGCGAACTCCCAGAAAGCAGATGTCTTCCAGCCAGTTAACACAAATGATACTCTCTCTGCGTTCACGCTGCTGTTTGTTTCTACTGGCGCCTTGCAGATACCACAATTTAGCTTCCAATCTTTAATTCTGATATTAAATTCACAGTTAGTGCACAAAATCCTAAAGAACAAAATCTTACACAATTTAATTGCCAAAATGAAATGTATGAAGCAAAGACCTGAAAAAATCGTGGTTTTTTTTCTCCTTTTTGATTATACAACTAAAGTGTGACTGGAGCCTTTATAACTGTCGAGGGAAACTAGATGTCTGATTTGCGGGCTTCCTAAGGACGTGTTCTTTTATATTGTGTTACACATGCTTTAGAATAGTAGACAGAAAACACGCTGTAAATTTTCTCTGTGATAAAAGCAAGTAACCGTGTTTGATCAACAACTAAAAGACTAATCTCTTTTTCATGAGCCAACACGGTCTGTTGTATGTGAGCATACATTATCAAACGATAAATAAAATACAGATTCAAGATATCAATTAAATTTCGGCTAAGTGAAGAAAGTAGACTTATTGTACCATGGAAATGAAATCTTTACCCTCATTTAATTTATACTTTTCATGTTGCAATCTAACAGATACCATATTATCTGGTGAAATTCCTTAGTGTGAAAGCTTATGCAAGGCTACAGAAGAAGAATATGTGAAATAAAAATAATACATTTGATTCTGTTTAACAGAAAATTTTTCCAGGGCATCAAAATTAGTAACTGAAATGAACTGATATGTGACTCAGGCAAATCTGCTGGTGACACATAAATCTGGGGTCTTTCAATAATGCATAGATCAGACATGATTTTTAATTATAAATACACATTCTAAGTGTTATTAAGTTATTTTTTAAATTTAGATTTTATCTTTTTTAAATTGAATTCTTTATTGGTACAATTTATATACATCTCACAATCACGTATAACATTGGGGAATTTGTACCAGTATATGACACAAGTTAATTCTCATTTTTACCCATATCCCTACCCACCTACACCTCCCCACCCCTTTATACAAACTCTTTTATTTTCTTTTGGCATCATATTTATTCCTTCCCCTCATCACATTCCCACACCAAATTTCCTATAGAAATTTCCCACTCTATAAAAACTGTCATACTTTCTAGAGCTCATTTGCATCTACAGGTGTTCATGTCAAAGAGAAGATCCGGAATTTGCCTATCTGTGATCTATTTATTTCACTTATTAGTATATCCTCCGGGTGTCTCCATTTGCACCTAAATGGATCAATATTGTCATTCTTGATGGACATTTGGGTTGTTTCCAAGATTGAGCTATCACGAACTGAGCTGCTATGAACAAGGGTGTACATCTGTCTTCCAATGTGATTTTTAAAAATTCTTTTGGGTATATTCCTAGTAGTACTAAGAAACTTAGAAACATTTTGCACAACAGATGAATGCAGACATGCAGAGGAGACAGATCCTTGGAAAGAGAGACAATGACATTTTTCTTAAAGGACCTTAGCTCCAAGGAAACATTTTTAACTTCAACATAATATTTATTTCATTATTATGGATCTTAACTGATATAGATGTAGAATGATTATGTATATAAGACAGCAGTAGTACAGGTGCATTTTGTATTGGTAGCAATCATATGGTTTATTGGAATTATTTACTATAATGAACACTAGCAAATACTGAGTTGAATGATGATTTGCCTAAATATTAACTCATTTTTAATGGAGTCCCCTATAGGAAAGCTTGGTTACACTACTAAGTCATTAATGAATTTATATCCTTACAGCCTGGAATCACCCTACAGTGGAAGTAGTAGTTGTATCCCCTCCTAACAAATCCTGAAAGCAGAGAGCAGCAATGGAGTAGATAACTGCCCTGGGTTCAGATATCCAACAGTGAAGCTGGAATCTTGTCATCCTGAGGAAGAGCCGAATGTTTATCTTGCATTTTTTTAATCCAAGAATTGCACACCGGACTCTCCACAAAGTTATAATGCAAGAAACAAAATGTGAGGAAACAGAAGTCTGAAATTGTTCCTTCCTGAAGACATATTTATTTAGATAAGCACTCCCACATGAGAAAGCACAATTTGCCTGTGTTGTATTTCTTGTTTATGTCTCCCATATCATAGTCTCTCTGGTACATTTGCACCATGATTAAAAGCATATGTATATCTACACTGTCAAAAATGTTTCTAATACATAGGTTTTATATTAGCATGTGTATTTTTATAAACATAAGTTTAAGATTTTATTAATCTAGATTTTTTTAGAATTACATTTACTGATGATTTTTAAAAAACAAAACGAAACAAAAAAACCCTCTCTGCTCTTGACCCAGGATGTAACGTCTACTGCATTGCTCAGTTATCTTTCGTGAAATTCAAAGTTTTACAGGTTGAAAATGTAGTCACTGATTTTCACCTCTCCCACCAAGCATTATTCTAATCTCTCTTGGTTAATGGAAAAAATCTGCCTGTGCCTCGTGCAGGAATGGTCACTCTGGGAATTTCTCCAAAAGCTGGTGGGACCCCAATTGTGTGGCAGAATGCAATCGACTGGAGCGTGTGACAGTGACTAGAACAAGAAACTACTACAAGTAACATGAACATGAGTTCAAATTTAGCAATTAGTGTACACAGTCATTAGTTCCTGAAACACCCAACTATAAAAGCATAACAGATGGGTCTTAATAACTTTCCACTAAGTGTTGGTAAACTTGAACTCTTTACTTAAGGCATTATGATTGACTCCTTAGAGTATGGTAAGGTATACTGCTGAACGTTGAAAATAACCTCATGGTTAACAATTAGCTTTAGAGTCATGGTGAATTGCAGCAATGAATATTTAATTATCCATGAATATGTTGATTTCCATAAAAAAGGAGAAGTCCACGAATTTCAGTGTTTATATTTTCAGGTGATTATTTTTATAATGTGACTAGCCTTCAAATGGTCAGAATGTACAACTCTGCTTTTGCTACATTATGAATCCTAAAGTATAAAATGTACACATCCTCTGAAAACATCAGTATAGCACTATTGATACATAGAAAAGCTTGATAAATACCTTCCAGTAGTTTAATATTTTAAAAATTGTATTATAGGTGTTATAATGTATGAAAGGAAACTAAAGTAGGGGGAATTCAGTTTTTCAAGTTCACTCCTGTGAGTGGCAGAACATGGAATCTGAACCACACTGCCCTCAGATTCCACACTGCAAGGGTGGTCCGAGTGGGAATAAGCCTGTAACCAGGCAGAGCGCCCAGGATTCACCTCTTGGTCAGAATTTGTCATTTCTTTCCTTGAAGTGTTGATTATGCCTAGGGTGGCTGAGCATGAGCCATGTCAGCTTACATGAAGTCGGAAGGCTTCTCTACAACATATTTGGAAAGGGAGTAACACTTGATGGTAGATGTATGTTAAAGCAAAAAAGAAGAGAGAAAGAAAATAACTGGACAATAACTAGATAGCAATCAGCCTCCTTACCTGGATCAGTAATCAGGGATGATTTCTACAAAATCAGGAGTTTCAAGTCCTAGTGAGTTTTGACTATGAAAATACTAATAGGTCACAAACAACTTTTTGAGGTTCAAGGAAAAGTAATATGGTTGAATTCAGTGACGCTTCCTTTTTGCATATACCTAAGGGCATGTAATACTAGTATCTTATGTAACTCATATATGGACAATAAATTTAGTATTATTTAAAATTAGACAACTTTAAATCAAGATACACTTTCTTAAATTTATTTTTGTTGATACAGGTATCTCGGCTTTAACAATCCAATGAGTCAGCATGTGATCATGTGCAAATCATCACAGATTACAGATTATTCATAATTAATTTGTTGGTAGCTCATATAATATGTTAACTGGGACCTGCTATCCCTTTGTTGGCTTTTCAACTTTTAATTATAAATCACTCTCTTTTTAGTATTTTGCATGTCATTTGTAGAGCCATACAGTATATACTGATGCACGTTTGTGGTCTATAACTGTGAAATAGCTAGGCTTTGAGGCATTCATATGTCATAACTAAAACATGAATCTTCCATAGCTCCTTTACAAAAGGATGCATTTCCCTCCCCAAACTGCTTGTAGACGATAATACTTCATTGGTATCTGCTTTATATGGGTTTGGGCAAAATGTACATGACGAATTGTAAAATAACATTAAAGAATAATAAAAATTGTCACCTTATATTTAGATTAGTGTAGCATCATTCTATAATATAAAACCAGGTATATCCAATGGTAGTATAAATCCATGGCATTAAAAATATGTATAGTGGTAGATAGCAAGCCAAGCATACAGGAAGCCCTGGGTTTGATCCCAATCACCATTAAAAAAAAAAGAAGAAAAAGGAAAAGAAAACTCACATACATTTCGCATTAGCTGTCTGCTATTTCACAACAAACTAATCCAAAAATATAATGGCTAAAGAAAAAATAACTATTTATTACCTCCAGGAATGTGGGGCACTAATTTTAATGTGGATCATTGCATGAGGTCTGTACCATTTATGGCTTTACATGGAAGGACTAAAGTTGGGAGGAACTGAAATTACCTGATAGCTTTACCTTCTGTTACCCCGAAATATCCACCTCCAGGTAGATTCCAGAGAACAAGAAGGAAGCAGAAGTTGTCTTACATCCCAGCTTCAGAGAGAGATTTTACCATGGATGAGTCAATGTTTCCTTTTCTATCAGGACCACTAATTGGGCTGGTATTTCCACTGACAGGCAGTTCAGACTACTGAGCACTTCTCATTGAACGCTTTGGTCTAAACCAGAGTGAGTTGACTCAGCTGTTAAGCAGCTGGCAGCAGCACAGAACTGTGCCTTATGATGACCCTTTCTCCCTTCTAAGTGCCTCCCAGTGAGAGAGCTTCACACTGACAGCAAAACTATTTCCTGTTGTCAACACACATCTCATCATGGACACATAATCTCCTTTCTTTGAACATTCAGCATGAGCAGCTCTAGTTGTATAAACATTTATTTCTAACAGCTCATACTCATCTCTTTCAGGAACCCAAGGACAATACCTTGGAATTAAAGCCATCAAGAAGGACTTATTCTGTGTCTCCCAATTCTGGTGGCAGGAGCTTAGCCAACTTGTCTTGGCCAACTGGCAGGTCGTGTGTCAGACCTAGTTATTTATACTGACCAATAACCACTGGTATTTCCTCACTTATCTGAGTTGACAGAGACCCTGCCTTCCCCGTGTTCTTGATCTCCCCATAAAATGCCACAGCAACGGAACACAAAGCACAAATTTGAAAGTTCAGCTCTCCTCCCTTCAGTCGCAAGCGAACGAACAAAGTTGGTTTTGTACAACTTCATCTAACATCTGGTGGTGCTGATCTTTCACAGGTGAGCATTGAAAGCACTGGGAAGTGACTGTCAAACACTCAGGCTTGAGCATATTGAACGTTCTGGTTGTTTTGGTCTCATGTTAGTGGTCAGGAAGTTTCCACATATAGATATTATTGGCCTCTAGGTGAACCGACTCACCAGATGACTTGGATGTAGAGCTCGTCCTTGAGGAAGTGATTACTGCGCTCTCAAAATATGAGCAGACTAGTTCATGAGAGCCTGAGAAAACTACCCAGGGAAACTTGCGAGCACATACACATGTACACACACATGCTTGCACATACATGTACAGACACACTACAAATAAACTATGAAAATATTACCTTATTTGAGTAAATGTTACCTTATTTGGAATTTGCTCATGTCATTGGACTGAGCTAGTAAAATCGGTTTACCATTAGTACTTAGGCACATAATTTGAATCATATACTGTTGCAATGAATGCAACCCAAGGAGTCACATTAAGGACAATTTCCAGAACTTGAGGATAATTACACTAAAATACAGGAGTTAATATTTTGAAAAGGGAAAGGGCTATCTAATAAAGCTGAATAAACTAAAGATATGTGGTCTCAGATAATTGGAATTCAGACAACTAGTTGGGATAAGATGGTTGTAAAGTTTATAATTAGGGTAATTATAGTTGTCAGCCTAATGTTAGGAGTAGAATGCATGGGTTTTGAGGCTCCCTTAGAGATTTTCAGATTTGTAAGGTTTTTCTGGCATCTGAAATTTCGATTTCTGTGTCCTAAAGTAACCTACTGCAACTTTTAAAGATGTATTTCCTAAACTTCTAACTGACATGACTCAGAGAGCTGGATTATTCGATCAGCATTGAGGTGACATCCTGGCGATGGACCTTGAGCACATGGAGAAACAGAAAAGAAACTGGCTGTGTGCAAAAGCCAATGTGTGAGTAAGGAGGTAAAAGATTCAGTTCAAATTTCTGCATCTCACACCAGTATCTTCTCACCACCTCACTACTGTTCCTGGAATCCAAACTCCTAGCACAGGATCCTCTGAAGAACAAACCATCATTTTACCATTGCATTCCAAAAGTCAAGTTGAGTTTTACAATTGTTTAGTTTGGACTGGTACAGTTTATTTTGCTTAGGCATGATTGAAATGAAACTGAAAACTGACAGCTGAATACATACATGCTTCAGACAAGTGACAGGTTAATGTGCGGATTAAAGAGAAAAGTGAAAACAGAACCCAGGGTTAGACGATGAAATATGTTCTGGATTTACTTGAAAGCAATGTTTTATCAAGATAGAATTCAAGACAAAGTTTTTATTAAAGGATTATACTAGAAAATGCTACTAAATAAAATAAATATTACATGCAGCTAAGTTAGAGAGAAATTAATAGGAAGTCAGATTGGTACAAGGCCTTAAGAAAGCCAGTGAAAAAGATGAGAAAAATCCTACTCTTACCTTCTCTTGTTCCTTAGAATTTATTCTGTGACTCCGAAGGACATAAACCTGGAATATCTGACATCTAACAGGTTGGGAATTTTATGTTTCCTATATCAAAAATGTACAAATGATATACATCACTAAACATAATCATTCTCCTCTATTTCACTTTGCTCATTTTTTTTTGATGTCCTTATTTTGCCTGTTGTTCTGCTGAAACTTTCTTATCTGTTGCTTGAGCAACTTCCCTTTATTAATTCGTGTGTAATACTTTCAAAAAGATAAATATCATTTTTTAAGAGAGGAAGTCTTTGTGATTTTCATGATAATTCCTTGAAATTGAACAAATCGTTAATTTTGTCCTTAAGAAATCACTTCCCTATAGAAATGGAAAGTTTTCCAAATAAGAAATTTGAGTATCTCTGGAAATTCATGACAGGGTCTGTATACAATTTTAATAACAAATCTAGAGGTGAAGAGTCAATAAAGTTAATTTCCACTGAAGTTTCATGCATGTTTTTTTTTAAAGTAAAAATAAAACATGTTAATTTCAAATGGGAAAGACATATAATTCAGGTCATTAAGATTCTAAGTATTATATGATCAAGATTATAGGAACAAAAAAGAAAGGAAGAAAACTATTATTGAAAAATACAATTTCTCTTATAACAACATTTTCTGATCAGCAGAGCGTGTGAATGTGGGACTCTAAACCTGTCATCCTGACCTCCAAACACAAAGACCCCAATGTTTGGTGGGAAGAAAATATTTTTCCCAACTTTCACAAAATTTTGTATGGGAAAATTTACCTGCTAATATAAGAATCTAAAAACAGTACATTGCAGACTTAGAAAATTCAATTTCCTACATGAAATCTCCACACCAACTGACTTCAGAACTACTCTGTAAAGCCAAAGGAATCAAAAACATCATAGAATTGGTAGAACGTATACATACAAATAACAAAAATGGCCTAGAAACTAAACAAATACATCTATCCAACTATTTTTTGATTTAAAAATTAGAAGAATTGCGGTGAAAAACACAGGTTCTTCAATAACTGATGCCAGAACAAAAGTATATCCACATCAAGAAAAATAGAATTAGATTCATCTCTTATTGATCACAAAAAATAAACTCAAGATCTGTCATGCAGAACATGAACCTATGAAAGTGATAGAAAAATACAGATCTATCGAATTCACTTCTTGGTTTACATACAAAGGAAATAAGGATGTTGTAGAATAAGCACCTGCCAAAGTTGATCACAACACTATTCACAACAACCCCAAACTGGAAACAATTCCCGTGCCCATCCACTGATGAATAGACCAAAAGGAATACATATAAATAATGGATGTTACCCTACAACATAAGATTAAATCCGCATGTACCACAACGTGGATGGAGCTGGGTGTCATATTACATGAAATAAGACAGGCGTGGAAAGACAAATGATGCATAATTTCACTCATACGTGTTACATTGACCTCATAGAAGTAATAAGGTATGTACCATAGCCCGCAGGGACTGGGGTAGGTAATAAGGAAAGGTGAGACAATGGGTGTTTTGTTACAGTTATAGAGGATAAACAAATTCTCATGCTCTACCCCCTGGTATGGTGACTAGAAATAATAATATAGTGTATATTTCAAAGAAGCAAAAAGAAAGGACTTTAAATAACTTCAGCAAGATAAATATTTGAGGAAACTAATTCTGTTTAGTTTGATTTCATGATTTTACAATGTATACATCTCTCAAAATATGACATGGTATTCCATAATTAAGCAATCTTTTTGGAAGTACTATGGATTTTCTTTTCTTTCTCTTTTTTTCTTTTTTGGGAATCAAACTCAGGGCCTCAGGCAGATGCTATGCCACTACACCACATATATCCCAGGCTGGAAGGACTACGGATAGGAACGAGGGTCTTCATACTGAGCTATTCCCCAGATCTTTTTATTTTTTGTTTTATTTTGAGAGAAATTTTCACCAAGTTGTTATGTTGCCCATCCTGGGGTGCAGCATGGTATCTTTCTCTCTTAGGGTTCTACACTGCTGATATTATAGGCAAGGAAAACCACACCCAGGCATAGAAGTAAAAATTTTATAGAACAAGAAATGTTTGTCGTATATGAGAAGGTTGAGCAAATTAAAAATTGCATAATTAATCTTTCTAAAAACTTATTTTTATGTCTTGGGGAAAACAATATTTTCTCTTCATAAAAGGACAAGGCAATTCCATCAAATAAGACATTTTCAAAACTCATTTATTTTTTTACTTTTGAAATGAATTCTACCATCTTAATTCTGTGATATTACAAATTTTCTTTCTTTCTTTCTTTCTTTTTTTTTTTTTGGTTAATTGTTGTTTTGGTTTTTTTGCACTACTGGGGATTGAAGTCAGGCCCTGCGCTTCAAAGGTAGGTGCCTTAACACATGAGCTAAACCCCTGGCCCTTAAATTGTCTGCAGTTGCCATTTAAGTGCCAGATATAATGAAGACTGCCTCCCTCTATCATGATAACCCTTCCCACCTGGCTGAGGTAAAAACAAATTAACGCAGACCAATTAGTTGGAATAATTAGTGACATTCATTTAAAACACAGATTTTTGTGGAGTCAAAATATTTTGACTATTTCTCCATCTCAATTGGCAACTGTCCTTGTTTATGCATGTTATAGTCTGAAAACATCTACATTACTGTTTCCTGTGTGTCAAGTAAGAGATACTTTATAATCAGGACTTAATTTGGATGGGGGAAGCCGATTCATTTACAATTAGAAGGTTTGAGAGTGAACTGTGGCTGTATTTTTGACAAGAAATAGGCATCTAAACGACACAGTCTTCTTGATTCCATTTGTTTGACAATAAGATGGAATGAAATCAACTAAAATTCTGTCATAATTATGTTCATTTACTAGATAAAATGCTTGTAACTGTCTAGGTAAGGAATACATTACTTGAATCTCAATAAGCAAACTGAATTAGTTACTGTGACATTCCCTTTCAGCGGAAAAAGATCTGTCCCATTGAGAGAATGATTTACAAGTTTTTCAGATTATCCATGCTGTTAACTTCATTCTAGTTACAGATTGTGAAATTTCACCTTGACTCAGTGACTTAGAAGAATTAATCCTTATCCATTTGATAGCAAGCTAAATCCCTTTAGAACAATACTAGAGTTCCTCTTTCCATATATTATTCCATTTTATATGAGGTCTTCTTTCCTGGCATTTAACCAGCATCTTCTCATTGAAAGAGTCTTGCTTTATGTGCTTACTCTGAACTAAATTTTACAGGACATTTTAGCTGTGGAAATGAAAGAGGGACAAACTTTTCCCATTCATTTCTTCTCTATTATTGCTTCTTTCCTGATGTCAAAGGAGAGGTGAAATGTAGAAGTGTTTAGTGTTTCGATTATTTTATAGTAGGCAATATCATCAAATTTTTAGAGTTTCACATAAATATCAATCCTGAACTATTTTATTCTGTGAAACATTTGGGGCATTGGCATATATTATGTTACATTTGGTTAAAATTATACAAGAGAACTTTGTTAAAAACTGCTGTATGAAGCATTCTCCATTATGTTTTATTTTGAACAGTCTTTTCTAATAATTCCATTCATTTCCCAAAGGAATAAAATTGGTTAGAAAGCATTCAATACACCAAGCAATAGCATAGTATATGTTCTGTTATAAAGAATTGATTATGTATATGATATGGACTGAAAAGTTAATTATAAATTAGGTCTTAAATCTGTGTACATAAAATAGACAAACTGAATCACTGGTTACAAAAAATAATCGAACATTCATTGAGAAAACCCTATAGGCCTATAGGCCAGATAATTTATCTCATATTTATAATCTTGGTTTATTAGAAATAAAAGGATGGAGGAGCTTGATTTAAAATAGGTTCTACTGTGGTTGATTTTTAATTTCAGATTCTCTCGCAATCTGAAAAATTTAAATACTAATTGTCCTTAGGTTTTGAAAACAAGTTGGAGTGTGTGTGTGTGTGTGTGTGTGTGTGTGTGTGTGTGTGTGTGTGTGTGACATAGAGAAAGAGAGAGATAGAGATTTGGCTAGAAAGAGACATATTTTGTAGCCAAGATTGTAGCCAAGACTATTTTTTAATAGTCCTAGGAAGAATGAGGTTGATTGTTTAGGTGATATTCTTACATAGTTCAAAGTTTGTTCAATAATAAATTCCAGCTTGTGAAACATCAGACCTGGGATCCATATAGCTTTTCTGGGAAAGTTCCAGTAGAATAAATGTTGCCTTTATATGCCACGCAGCCTCCCTCACAATTATTCATCTCTAATACGGTAGCACAGCCGTAGTCACAGACATAAAACACATGCATGGCTGTGAGTTCCAAAAACATTTTATATTAGTAATAAACCAGTGGGTCAGCTTTGGTACTTCGGTAACATTTACTAATCCCTAGCACAGAAATGTAATAAGTCAGCTAGCTTTATGTACGTGAATGATCATGCTTCTCCAGAAGTTAATCGTGTTTTTACTGTGTGACTCAAAAGAAAGAAATTTCAACACTTGTACGTCTGTTGAGTGTTGCCATGGTAGTTAAATCTTCCTCATTTATAATATGCTTTTATGATAGATTGTGTTCTCACGTAGGATAGCCAATGTCCAAGATGGCACCAGGATACCTTCTTCCTGAGGTTCCTGCCTATCCTTTCTCATAGTGAATTATAACATGTCAGCAGTGGGATTAAAAAAAAAAATGGTGTTTTCTGACAAAGTTGTTCTCAGCTTTATGAGACACCCTTAGCCGGAATATCTCAGCTGAGCCAGTCCTCAATTTCTGATATTCAGAAATGATATGGTACTGTTTTAAATTACTAACCGTTAAGAGTAATTTTTTTCAGTCATGATAACTAGTACATTATGTAGTAGATGATAACGTGGAAAACTGAAATGTAAAAACACAATTACGGGCCATCTCAGGTTTTCTAGGCCCTAGGGTCACCGTCACAACCATTGAACTCTGACACTGTGCAAAATGATCCCTAAGGAACATGACAATGACTAAGAAAGAATATTTGATAGAGTCCTGTTTATAAAAGTAGGTGATGGTCAGATATGGTGTAAGGAATGCTGGTTTTCTAGCTCCTAGAGCAGATGGCAAAAACCACAACCCAAAGAAAGGACCAATCAACACCAGAAACAAAAGCGAATAAAGGTGAAGCAAAATCTTCATAAAGCTATGAACTGAGTTACTTAGTGAGATTATTAAAAACAACAAATACGCAGTAAATGTAGAAACATTTTATAGCAAAAATGCTAAACTCGAAGAAAGGTCTTATGTATGAGACATCTCACTATGTCTCCTGATGTGTTGCTGGAATTATATTGTTTCAGTGATAATTACTGACATAAAAATATCCTATTTCACTGAAAAATTTTGTCATTTTAGAAGTTGATTTTGCATTAAGACTTGTTTCAGGTAATAGTTTATCAAACTAAGTTTTTAGTCCAATATTTTTTAAATGAAAGCATATTGATCTAAAAGTATAGAAAAGTGAACTATCAAAGGCAAATTTGACAAGCAATTCTCTAGTGAGAAACTGAAGGTGTAAACGAGGTCCAAATACACAATAGGTATTGTGAAACAGGAAGAAAATCTTCAAAGGGGCAAGTGAACTAGGGAAAGTGGACAGGGGAAAGCAAAGAAGAGAAAGGAAAAAAGTGATAATAAAAAGGAAAAATGGAAACAAAGCTTATGTATATATGGGGGTTGGAGGGGATGAAAGGAGGGCAGGGGAATGGGAAAGATAACAATCAATATACATCATGGACAGGTACAAATTATCAGTGACGAATGTGATCATAATGTATACCTAAAATTTATCAATAAACTCAATTGTAAAAAATCTTAGGCTTTGGATTTATTTTTTTTTTGACAGGGCCTCACTTGGTAGTTCAGGCTGGCCCCGAACTTACTATGTAGCCCAAGTTAGCCTCAAACTCACGGAAATCCTTAGACTTTGGATCTTACTACCAACCTTAATTCTGTAATTTCTCCAATTTGATATAGCATCAGAATAACTTTGGCTGCAGGTCCAGAATTTAGCCATAAGAATACATAGCCTTAGAAACTTTAGAAGGAGAAATAATGTAGCAGTATTGTGTCCAGATGAAGAGGAAATAGAAGAGTCCCAATTTTTTCCAGCCTTCTGCTGCCTTCATTCTGTAAGATATTTTAAATGCAAAACTGGAATAAAATTATAAAGATCATCTAACGCTGGCTCAGCACCCTCACTTAGCTTATTCTTTCCCATGGCTACGAAGATGTAACTGTCATGAGAATCACAGATTTGCGTGAAAATATAAATTATATGTTGCAGCAAATTAACTTCATATAATTTGAATACAAAATATACCATGTACAAGTACACACTCTCAATGTTGAGTGTGATCACAATGTATACCTAAAATGCACCAGTAAACTCTATAAAGGAAGAAAAGGTACCCCTGAAAGGGAGAATACAGCTAATAATCACCAAGTGCACATGTGACCATGGTCTAATCCACAAAATTGCAAAAGAAAAGAATAAGGCACTACAGATACCTTTCACGTCAACAGAACATTTGACAGAGTCCTCTGAAGATACGCCCTATGGAGTCAAGAATCTTCTAACACACGAAGCTGCATTTAAACATTTCCCTCATTATTTGTAACACATTTATTTACAAGTGCCTGGTCTTCTTGTATCAGTTACATGCTCCCTGTGAAATCACATTTACGTTTTTTTTTCCTCCATCCTTAATTGGCATATGAAAGGGGAAGTTTCAGCCCTTAATAGATTTATTCTGAATTACTAGGAGATCTCATTGAAGAACTGAATTGATCATAGCCTCAGGGGGCAAATAAAGAAGTTGTGACTTCGATCTATTAATCATTGATCTGTCTTAATACACAGGACTAAGTTTTCTCTTTGCTTGAAATTCTTCTGAAAAATTCCTAGAGGAAGAGGGACAGTCTCGGAAAATGTTTAAGAAGTAGTGTGTCTCCTCACTGATTAATGTGGTTGTGACTTTACAAAGGGCTATAGGATACATTCTCCATTTCATTATAAGGCTGACTTGTCTTTATTAATCCTCCTCTTAGGGCCATTTCAACATGTATGGAATTGTTCTTTCCTTTATATTCAACACATTGCCAACCAGATACATTCTGTGGAAGGACATAAACTATACATTATTGAAATAATGTGTAGGAGATAATAGTAAAGAAAATAATAAGATGGATTAGGAGGTTGAAAAGTAGAAAAACAAGAGAAGAAGGAAATGAAGTAGAAAACATAAGAAGAATGAAATGGGGTAGGAAGAGAAGAAAGTGTGTGGTAATTAATTTCACTTTTTTCTCTCAGTCTTTCATTTTCTCCAAGCCCAAGTACTCAGAATAAAGAAAAAAGGGTTAGTTTTCTTTCCTTTTTTTTTTTATATGGTTATGTATGTAGGGGGCAGGGAGTTGTGGAAAGGGAGGAAAATGGGAAAAATGAGATTCAAGATGTGTCATATACTGGTAAAATCCTCAACTTTGAATGTGATCATAATGTATATATAAAATATACCAAAAATCAATTTAAAACGAATAAAAGGTTAGCAGTTGTTCATATTAAATAAGTTCATAAAATAATTAAGAAGAATGTTCATGTCCTGAATTTACTTCTAATACATGGTTAGTGTCAACAGAAAGGATTCATGGCTTGCATAATTCTATATGCTAAATATAATTAGTGTCTTTATTTTCTTATACATATAAAATTAACTGCTGTATACAACTGGATCATTTTTTTCTGTCTGAATCTGTATTAAGTATATTTAGCAGTTCCAATTTCCTATTTCTTCCACTACCAGATGTCTGATATTGTACTGAATCATTTACTGTTCCAAAATAGAGAAATCATTAAGTGCATTGACAAATCCATTTAATAAGTTCCAAAATAAAAGGTTGTTTCATTATACTATTTCCTCAAATTTTTGAACATTTTACATACACACATATACAAAAATATATAAATATATAGTCACATGTGTATTTGTGTTTTCTTGTTTGTTTTCCCTTTCTGATACCCATAATTAGCAAATAACTTATCAGAAACTTCTATGTTTTATACTCCTTGAATAAGAGCTTTCATAAATATGGATCAGGTTAAACCTCTATATCAAGTTAGTATTAATGCTTGATAACTTTTAAAGAGCTGTCTAAGCTCTCATTAATTTACTAAGACACCTCTAAAGAGGGTCAGATGATATGTACTCATGAATTATTTTCATTCAATGTGTCATTATCCTTATTATCTGACTTTTATTTTGACAAATAGCTACTTTATCCTACATATTCCAAGGTATTAAAATGAATGTTTGATGGTCACAACATTACATTATTCTAATGGAGTCACTTTACTTTCTGATTTTATTGATGCCATTAAAAAATAAATATGATCATCATAAAGTCTTTAAAAAGTCAGAGAGGGAAGTATATATCCTGATGTCTGTAATCTCTGAATATTAGCACTTAAGCGTTCTAGGTCCTTTGTGTTTATTATATATTTTCCCATCTTTTAAAAGATTACATTTTTCAGTAGTTCCATTTCACTCATGTAATTGATGTCTCTTACTTTTCCTTTTTACTGTGAGCTGCTTGTCTGCAGTATTGTATTTAGTTGGGATTTTCTGGCGTTAAGAGCTGGTCATTCCCAACACAAGAGACTTCTCAACTAAGCTACTGTATTTCTACAGGGAAAGTGTAAAAAGTGTGTTATTGGAGACTACATGTTTTATATAGTGAAAGAAAATCTTCGCTAATTCTCTACATGATTATAAATGAATACAGTAGGATGCTTTTGCTTCTTCTCATTGGACTTTGTTAATTTTTTGTGAAAATAATAAATAAGTGTATATACTTATGTGTAATCTATATAATTTTCCTAATGTCTCTTCAGCAAACATTTCTTCTACTCAAGAGTAATGAATTTCTGTGGCCATCTTTTGACTAATGGTGTCCAACCCCTTCTGATTTTCAATATTCTAATTTTTTAATCTTCTCTGTAAATAATCCCAGCACTGCAATTTTTTACTTTTAATTTTTATGATTAGCATTTCCCATCAATTTTTCATCTAATCAATTTTCTACAAGCAATTAGAAAATCTAATAAGCCTTCATTATATTCCACACAACTATACTGAATACATATCTGAAACAATCTATTTATGCTTTTTCCCTTTAACTGTTTCCGTACGTTAATTATGTCTACACACACATAAATGTACAAAATTTTCTATCATTTTATAAAAATATCACAATCCCAAAACACATTTCTAACTGCTTTATTCATATAAAGGGAAAAAGAGTAGCAAAAATATACTCGTTAAACAATCATCTCCATAATTATATTCATAAACTAAAGGAAAATCAATTGCTTGGACTAAGGATTCTAATGCAGATGTCGATTTATTTTTCAGGAAACTCTTCAATTGAGTTGGGTCCTTAAATTTTAAGGTGTTTACTGTATTTCCTGTGGATTTCAGTTATCTGAATAATCAATTACTTAACAAATATGGAAACAGGATCCAATAATGTGTTATCACTAGATAAAATGTCTATCACATCCTCAGGTCCGTGAAAGGTGCTGGATCTCAGGAGTTCCATACACTTAAGTGGAAATACCCAACACCACAACATGGCCCTGGTGCTGGTCATGTTGCTACAGGATTTAATGCTTGTCTTACTGAGTTTTGGTTTTCCTTTGGCCCAATTTCTTTCTAGTCCCCATTCTTACCTTTTGGAATGACGCTATTTACTCTGTGCCTTTGTACAGTATGTCAGCAATGTTTACACTTTGTTTTTAATTTTCATAAAGATGTACAGCTGGGTTTACTTTGAGTCCTAGAGGAGATCCTCATCTTCAACCTTCCAGCAATGCTGCAAATGTTAAGATTTTAGCAACTCTTAGAGATGCCCTAAATGTACTTTGCATAATGAGATCAGATGAAAATTCTTGAGGCCAAGGACAGAATGTTGTGACCTAGATCTAAAATAGTCCTTGAAAGTCTCATTGTTCAGAAATTCTCTGAATGATTCGAGCTCTACACTCATCAACTCATTTGACAAGTTCAGTCCTTTAAAGGACAATTCAAATGTGGAACTGGGTCAGGGTAGGTCATGGAGGGCGTGACCGGGAAGGCTGTTAACTTGTTCTTGGTCCCTCCCTGTTCTGTCTGCTTTATGGGCACAATGGGTTTTCCTCTGCCAGACCCTCTGCCGTTCTATTTGCACCTTGCAGCCCTCTGAACATGAGCTAAAACCACGTACTAGAATAAACTTCTCCTTTAAATTGGGGCTGCTGAGTGTTTTATCCAGTGGTGAGAAAGTAACCAAGGTAGAAGACGTGCCATATTAGATTAGGACTGGTTAATTCAAGTCTGAATACCAAGTCTGTTTATTTAAGCACTGTGATAAACAATTAGATCAAGAGTCGGACCAACATGTCTCATTGAGTGTACGTTCACTTTACAGTTAATGTAAACATCTTGTGCTGATTGCTGTATTCTCATTGAGACAAAGGGTGTACTGCCCTGGACTCAGAGCAATGAAGATTATCTCTGAAAACAGAGATAGCCCAACAGAGAGGCAACCCACTTGCAAAGACTGTTCAAAGCAGAGGTGGATAATGAAAAATATTACTGTTGGGTGTGGCCTACAGATAATCATTCGGTCAGGCAGATTTTCCCTCATGAGAGTCTAATTTTCTGGCACAATAATAAGGAAAAGGAGTCTCCCTCAACCTACCACCAACATGGTCACCTAGAAAATGTCCTCTATCACTTAATATTGTGTGGAAAATAGTGTACAACTGGAACAATGCCAAAAAATATTCAGGAAATAAATTTGGAATATACATTGATTTACTGCTGAAGAGAAGAAATAAGAGCAAAAACCTTTTATCTATTACAGGCCATCTCTGGACCTGTAAAATGTCAGATTAAGTAAAATTTTAATACGTTTTTATGAATCACTAAAGTATAGAATTTATTCGCTAGGAAATTTCAGAAAATGTCTAATTCATTTCCAGTTTCTAGTATTTGTCAACATTGGTCATATAAACAGCATGGCAATCTCAAATATAGTGCTAAAAATATAGAATCACATTAATTATCCTACTAATATTTTTTAACTGTATGGTTCTTTATACGACTAGATTATTGGAAACAGTATCAATGATGGTTTTCAGGGATTTTGGTATAAAAAAAATTTTATTAGTATACCAAAAACATAATAAAGCTACTAAGGTCTTTCTTTTATCACAGAATTTCTTTCTCTTCAAACACATTTATCAGTACCATACTTAAAGGGTACCTTCTGCAGTTAACTTCAAATAAGACTTAGCAAAATTATATACCAATAAAATGTACTTATGTTCAAAATCTGTGTCATTTTAATGTTATAAATGAATGTTTATTATTTCAAGAATTTTACAGAGATAGCATATTGTTTACCACCTAATAGGTCAATCACATTCTCTAATTTGATAATTTTTTATATTCCTCTGTACTGTTCAGATAAATTTATAATGACAATATATGTATTCCATAATAATTTTGTCTAATTTATTTCATTAGTTCATATGCTCTCAAATGCTGAAGAAATCCCTAGACTGATGTTAAGTTCCATCAGTCTAAGCCTATTAGGCTGGGAAAAATCACCCAGTGTAAACAATTTGAAATACTTCATCTCCAGTAGCCCAGACTACCTAGGAAAAAGAACAAAGGCATCGATTTTTGGTCAACGTTTTCCAGTCCTGATTAAAAATTAAGGTATTCTGTCTAGGGGATTCTGCGTTTAAAACTTAAAAGAAAAGAAAAGCCCTCAGAAGTTCTTCCTTTGTGTACCAAAAACACTTCAGGAGAGAAGAACCCTCCTTCTGTTTGAGTTGGCAGGTGACTGAGCTAGGTCAATCGGAGTTTCTGGTCAGAATGTGCAAGTCACATTGTACAGGGCAGGTTGGAGCCTCCAGGGAGTAATTACTTTCCAAACATTTAGCCAAACATACAGAGGGAGTTGACAGCGAGGCCTCACACTTAGCTAACCTGTATTGGCAGTGCTGTCCAGAGAATAAGAAATGGCTTGGGAACAACTTCAAAGTGATCCAAGAGGAAATGTGACTGAAATGAGCTTACTAATACCCACTGCTACTCCGTAATAGCTAGTGTCAGTAGCTGTTGGAATTTCCTTGGAATTGATTTGATGCTTTTTTTTTTTTTTTTGTAAATAATCCCCTTCCCAGCAAGCTAGGTGAAAACTATCTATGGAACAGACTGAGGTAGTTTAGCACTCTTCAATAAGAACTTTGTTACTATTTTCTCCTCAAGGCTTCCTGGAATTTGAGCAGGTTAACAATAAACATAATGTCACATTTATAGTCATATTTTACACAGACAAATGACCCTGACATAGTGTCAAGAAACTAGTGAAATGAGAATCCACAGAATCATTAAAATAGACAGCCCATGTTTATATATTCAGAAACATTCCTATAGTATCACAGCCTAACATCTCTAAATATTCGTCCATATACCACAAAACCTCGTGTTTAAGCTTCTCCCCAGTTGTGAAACCATAACCAAGAATTAATTGTGATGTTATTTTTACTTCTCAAGGATACTTCTCATTAGAAGAATGTGTTGATTGATATAAAGGTTTGTTTTTGTTGTTGTTGTAAATGAACAGGTTTTCTTTCTGCACTGAGGCTGGAACTTCTGAATTTCGAGTTGTGTTTCAATAGCAGCCACTTGCAGATTTATAAGTGAGAGCACTCACTGCCTTTAGGAAGTTTATCAGTTTATCATTCAGCTTTGCATCCATGTATAATAAAACTACCGATAGGCGAGTGGGTAGTTCTTAACCTTCTGACAAATTAGCTATCAATTTTTCAAGAGCCACTTTAGGTCTTGCAGTAAAAGATCCTCTACGTACAAAATGTGCTGTATCATAAAAGTCACCAAAAATGTATCTTTTAGTATATATTCATATTAAAGGTAAAGCCAAGAACTTCATCCCTGGTAACATTTTTTTTTTTTTTTACTCAAATGTTTTTTAGAGGTTTGATTCTGGACAAAACTCTTCCAATATTCCATGGTAAGTGATTATATCATAGGAAACCTTAATGGGGGGTTACCTTAGTGCCATGTACAAGACATATCAGTAAATTTTTTTTTTTTTTTGAGACAGGGTCTCGCTCTGTAGTTCAGGCTGGCCTTCAGCTCACTATGTATGTAGCCCAGGCAATCCTCCTGTCTCTGCCTCCCGAGTGCTGGGATGACAGGCGTGAGCCACCACGCCAGGCACTGTGGTATGTGGTATTGATGGCTGGTGGGCGTGAGTCTCCACGCCCAGCATTGTATGTGGTTACCGGGGATTGAACTCAGGACCTTGCACTTGCGAGGCAGGCGCCAGAACCACTGAGCTAAATCTCCAGCCCATCAGTAAATTTTTAAAAATATACAATGAGAAAAGGAATGTCAAAGAAAGCTCATGGGGCATTTCAAAACATGAGGGAAAATGCTACAAGAGCATCACCAAAGCTCAGCACATAAATCAAAGGGTCTGCGGAATGATGCTGTTGGTGTGTCACAAGTTTTGTCGACTCTGCAAGTTTCGGAGTCCGCTGTCTAGTGTCTGAAATTTTCTAAGGTTTTTCATGTCTTTTCCTCCTCCTTATTTTTCTTCTTTGTTTTAGTCCATTTTCCATAAGAATAAAACCTGACAGCTCTCTGGCCTAGACATTATAACAACCTAAGGATCCTACCTCAGTTCAATCAAGTATAAACTGTTTAGTGGGTGGGAGAAATAAAGATACCCTACAAAGTCAATGTACCAATTCTATACTGCTTTCTCTTACAGACTCTACACATAGTTGTATAATTAGGAATAGTTACAGATCTTTCTAATGAAACCTATTTTCTTTGCTTTTTCTGTCACCGTCCTTCCTTCTCTCATTGTCCCTTCCTTCACCACTCCCTCAATTTCTTTCTTTTTTCCTTTTGTCAATGGCTAGGAAAAAATAGCGATCATAAAAACTTTAAGGGATTCTACACTGGTTGACCCCTTAATGAAAGCAGCACACCAAAATTTAGCATTGTCCATTGGAGCAGAAGAAAGAAAAGAGGAATGAAAGAGAGAAAAATGAATGGAAGATGATTACATAAAATTGGAGAAATATAAACCAGAGAACTTTGTAGCCAACAGTACTAAAGTCAAATGTGAAAATATTTGTGGGGTAAAAATCTACTAGGATTAACAGCCAACATCTTGCTCAATCCTATGCTCTGGTCAACCACCTTTTAGTGAAAATATGGTAGTATTATGGCATAAATGGCCTGTTTATCAAGTTATCTATTCTAACATTCTTTTTAGACTCAGTTTCTATTTACTTGAATGGAGTACTCAGAACAGAATATTTGTAGCACATGTCCTGAGTTTATCCTTTTGGCAAACTACTTTAATTGCCTCTATATGTCAAGTTAATCTAGTATCATTATTCCCTTGGAAAAAAATGCATGTTTAATTTCCATCTGTGTTTTTAGCACAGTCTGATTCCTGAGGAAACCGCTTTTCTTCTAGAAGGTTCCCTGTAACTAGATCAAGTGGCTTCCCCTCCTGCAGAAGCTGCACAGACGTAACACATGGAGTACCTATTACTGCCACCATGGATGTGCAAGTCAGTATTTTCTATTAGAGATAATCAAAAGAATCAGGAGAAAAAACAAACCATATGTATTTCCCTGTAAGAGAACCATTCCAAAGGCAAACTATGATAGAAAAATAAGTCAAAGGCTGAGGAAAGAAACTGAAAATCTGTACCGATCTATCTAGAAATAGAAATGAGACATTTCTGGGGAAATGCAGAGTAAGTCTGAGAACACTGTTATCTACCAGAAAAGTGAGGCATAGATTAGCCTGATGTAGAGTTACTGACATAAGTAATTTACCAGCTCTACCTCTGAAAGCCCCTCAGTCTTTCAAGCTTGAGATCTTTTCTCAGTATTACCTAGATTGATGTTCTGTCCTTGCAGAAGTTTCTAAATTCCTTTGCTACCACAATTTCTACTTTCCTGAATATTGTTTGTACAATATCTCAGTGTCTTAATGTATGAATGTAGTGTCACCCTTTTTTTCCTTCTCATTATGTGTAAGTCAGCATAGGGTTTATTCTCTTTAGTACATATTTCTACATGAGCAACAGAACAGTATTCTCTAAGGTTTTATCTTTATCTTCAAGGAATTAATGTGTCTCTAAGGAATTAATTAATGCTAAGATTTGAGCAACAGCAGGTTCCTGTCATCATACCATCTCTTCTTCTACTAGAGACTTCCCAGCCTTCCAAAACTCTGAGGAAGCTTGAGAAGAGATGATAGGTCTGCATCTGCATTCCAGTAGAACACGCAAAGGCAAAGGCAAAGGCGAAAACAAAACAAAACAAAACAAAAAAGCTGGAAATGAATGTTGAAACTCATCTGGTATTCTTGGCCATGGCAAATTCTCCCAGGTCCCCAGCAAAGAAAGGTTTTCCAGCATGGCTCTTACCAATACCCCTAGATGGATCTCTGGTTCCCTGAAGTTGTGTGCAGAGGAGTTAATGCACAAGAGTTGGCAGCAGCCATGATGTGTCTCGAGGCACGGGACTGTAAACTTCTAAATACTCTTGCAAACTTCTGGAGGACAAAACAGGAAGTTTTTAAGTGAATAATGTCAGCTGGCAAGTGAGTGCAGGAACAACCTGAGCATCGTGGATATTTTATCATTGCCATCTGCTCTGCTGACTGTTCAAATAGGCATGGCTGGTTTTCCTTGCATGGAAACAGGAAAATCCCAAATGACAACCATCCCTTGTGATCTGCTGGAGACTGGATCCAGCCTTGTGAATGTTAAAATCTATAGAAGCCTAAGTCCTTAATATAAAACAGCAGAACAGTTCTATATCCAGTGTTCAAATCATATGATTATTTACAATACCTAGCTCAACACAAATGCTAGAACAGTAGCTCCTACACTGTACTGTCCAGGAAATAACGCTTACAAAAAAACAAAAATTCTGTACGCTCACTGTAAATGAAACTTACTTTTCTTCTGCTGTTGGTTTAAGCCACACATGTTGGACCTGTGTACACAGAAAGCCAACACGGCATGTGGTTTCTAGTATCCGCTTCACACATTTTTCCCCTTTCCAAACGACTGGTGCAGCTACTACTCCCTGTCCTGTTCTGTGAGAGCAATTTTCCCTTCCCACACTTTTATTTTCAGTCCAAGTTTCCATTGACTCTCTCCTCTCTTCTCCTTGTCATTTCTGCTGTGCAAGCATGGATTGTAAGGACTTGCAGAGAGGAAGCGAGGCTGCTTAGGAAGGGAACAAAGACTAAGACTCAGAAGCCTCCGGCAGCAGAGCAGGTGATTCACTACTAAACAAAGAAGTTGTGCCTCACTTCTACTCGCAGGAGAATCTACACACTATGTATCAAAAAGGAGCCTGGATTTAGAAGGTTCTAGAAAACAGAAAGAAAACATCCATGCTCTTGAACAAGCATCCAGCCAAAATGGGATACATAGCATTAACTGTACATTAAGACATGTTAAGATATGGAGAACCCCCACCATTTTATACAGTTAGCTTATGAAACTGTTGTACATATTTTCACAAGATTAACATTATATGGTCCCCAAGGAGGGAAAAAAGTTGACAACATCCCTTATTGTACATAATTCATCCTCAATTCAGCTGGGAATAGCTTCAGAGAGAAAATAAACTGAATCAGGACCTTTGATTAAACTACGTCCCAGCTCACTTTAACTTTCTTTTTTCCTTTGGAGACAAAGTCTCACTGTAAACTTCCATCTTTATGATAAGAATAGTTTTGAGACTTGAAGCTAAGAACCAACCCATGTCAAGGTTATATAATTTCATAGGAAAAGATCTGGGCTCTAACTCCAGGAGTTTTACATTTAAAACATTTAGATCCTTCACCTTTGAGAAAGTCATTCTTGAATCTTTCACTGTCTAGAAGCTAATTCAGTTTCGAAAACATTTGTATAGACTTCAAGAAACAGTGGAAGAATTTTAAAGAATTTTAAATAAATCTTCTAAGGAAAGTTGGAAATTATTTCCCTTTATTTTCAATACGTAGAGTTAAACATTCTAGCTTAAATTTTTATTATCCTTTACATTGTTAAAGTTTCTGACTTTTTCCTCACCAAGAAAGTATTCGTATTTTCCTCTAAAAGTTTTATGGTTTTAGCTTTAAGATTATATTTTCTTATAGTTCCCCCAAATTTGATTTTTGTTTATAGTATAAGTATGAGTTCATTTACTATTAATGTTTAGAAATGTCTCTGGGATCTCAAACAGTTAAACGAGTCAGCTTGGTCATTTATTTTTTTCTTCAACTGTAAATAGTAACCTGTACTTCTGAAATTTAGCAATTAGAATAGGCCATTTGAAACATACAGCACTGTAACTCTCTATATGTCAAAGCATTCAGTGTTTTCCAAGAAGCTATATGTATATAATCTATACTAATCCAGCTAAATTTAGCCTATTATCCAGGAAATTATATATTTATATAATTAGTACATATAAATTACATATTTATATAATTAGTACATTTATAGTACATAATGTTTAAAATCTTTATGTGGAGTTGGCGTAGGTCCATAATACATCCTAATTCTTTTTTCTCTTTCCTTTCCCTTCCTCTTCCTCCATCTCTCCACCCCCTGGTTCCTTCACCACTTGAGAAAGGCCTAGTGTCTCCTCATTTTCCCACCCTGCCCTCTTGAATCTGCTCTGAAACAGTCTTTCCAGTTTCTTGCTCAAAATTCCATTTTCTATGCTCCTCTAAGGTGCTTAAAATAGATCCGAATGAGAAATAGTTTATATCAGCTTCTTAAAGCATGTTCCTCAAGACGGCTGTGTGAGTTGGCATGAATTGGTTACATGACACAAGTTACAGTAGCTTATCCCACATTAACACGTGTCTAATTCACTTTCTAAACATCTGCAGCTCAGTAAAAGAATGATAACCTAAATGTTGCTTGCACCCAGTTAAGTTTATGTGTTTTTGTGTCATTTTCTTATGTATTTACCACAAGGGTGATTTGTTTGACTTCTTCCTAACAGGATGTGGCATCTGGATCACTCTTTCCACTATGAGAGACTCAAAAACATAAGCATCACACAAAATCACGTCCTAATTTTTCTCTGTAATACTAATACAATGAATCACAAAAATGTGTATTGGTAGATAAGTGCTTCCATCTATTTAGTATATTGGGCATTTTTAACACTCATGAATATCAGGTATAGTGGCTTAGTAAGATTATTTGCAGGCTTCTGTCTTATTGAGAATCAAATTTATTTTTTCTATAGAAGATTTAGTTTGTGGGAAGCCAGGACATGAGAAAATATTTCAAGAAATTATTTGCATTATAAATCGGATTTTAGAAGTATCACTATTTCTATTTCTCTAATTTTTTCAAGTAAGAAAGAAAAATTATCCTAATTATTTCTCCATCATGTGCTTTCAGCCAAAGTGTGTTTTATCTTTCTTTGAAGAATTCACATAACAGAGAATGGTTTCCACCATAAAGCCAGCCATATCAGAATAACGCTTCCTATTCTATAAATCATTTAATTCATGAATCATTAACTTACTAAGTGAACTGCAACATGAAATATACTTTTCTGCAATAGAGTTTGAAAATTTTACTTAGGCATTAATCAGATGTTAAATTAAATGTAGAAGAAAACTAATCTCTGGTAACACTGAGAAATGTACCAAGTTGTATCAAAATGAACACATTACTTCAACACATACTTGTGCAAATATTTTAAGTGTAGTTTGCAATTCTCGAACATTAAGCATATAACAGATTGAAGAGGAAGACTTCACATCCACAATGTTAGGCTTTAACCCAGAAATTTTGGTTCAGTTATTCCAAAGAATAACTCATATGTACACATTTTTAATTTTCAAAAGTCCGCAGTTCAGATGTACATGGTCATAAGAAAACACTGTAAGAACAAACAACACATACTGTGTATCATGTGTAGGCCTCAAAACTTTGCAGGAGAATGAGTCTAAAATACAGTTTTTATCAGGAAAGCATTGTCTTAAATCAAGAATGATAAAATTTGTTTTTCAAAGGGAATTCCTCAGGTCCACTTTATTGTGATATTTCCTATTATCTTCTCTGACCTGCTGAATACCTTCTCCTTTGAACCAAACGTAAACACTGCAGGAAAATATCACTATTGATAGGTGTAGATTTTATTTTTATGAACATTTTAATCTTTCTGTTTTTTTCTCCTTCCTGCCTTTCTTCCCTTCCTCTCTGTCTTGCATATGTACTTTACCTATATGGCTAGCTTTATATCTATGATATTTTAAAAATTAGAATATATTATTTATCATTTTCATATATTTTAGATTATACATTTTATCATTTAACATATCTTACTGTATAATTCTATATGAGTTTATAAAATGTAAATACATTTTTTTTTTTTGAGACAGGGTCTTGCTTGTAGTTCAGGCTGGCCCTGAGCTCACTATGTAGCCTAGGCAAGCCTCGAACTCAGCAATCCGCCTGTCTCTGCCTCCCGAGTGCTGGGATTACAGGCGTGAGCCACCATGCCCGGCACTGTGGTATGTGGTATTGATTGCTGGTGAGCGTGAGTCTCCACACCCAGCATTGTATGTGGTTACCGGGATCAAACTCAGGACCTTGCGCTTGTGAGGCAGGCGCCGGAACCACTGAGCTAAATCTCCAGCCCTGTAAATACATTATAAAAGTATACTTTTCAGGTACCTCCCTCAAGAGTTTTCATGTTTTTGCCCTATATTCACCTTCTCCAAGTATTTTTTAGACAAAAACTTTACTGTTTTCTTTTAAATTGATGAATTTTCCCATTTATTCCCATGTTTTACTACTTCTAACACTCTTCATTTTTATACAGATCTAAATTTCATCAAATTTCATTATCCATCTCTGAGAATTTTGAGGACATTTAGAATTTAAAGATGAAATAGTAATTTAAAATATGTTCCAGTGGCTTCTTTTTCTTGTATGATATTAAATTCTCATTTATCATATTTATTATTCTGTGCCAGGATGTTTTTATCATATTTATCCTGTATGGTCTTTCCTAACCTCCGTAAATGCCTGATTTCAGATCTTTGATTTTTGCATTTTCAAATTTGGTGTCACTTATATTTATACACAATTTAGTCTATTTTGTTTACCACACAGACTAAAAATAGTTTGTTCAATATTTCTCAGTTTTTTTGTCTGAACTTCTTATCAGTTAACATTTCATGATCTGTTTTTAATTCTACCAGTCTTTTTTGCTATCTTCAACTCTAACCAGGTAGGTGGATTACAAACAGATAAGTGGACATTCAGAGCAATCTTCCATTCCATTCTATTCTGTTAGGTGTCTTTTGAATTTCACTTACTTATTTAATCATATTAATAACGCTCACCTAGCATAGGCTTTGGGCTCAATGAAATCATGATTCTGGAGAAAGATACAAAAGCAGAGGCTAAATACATGGACAATTTAGCAACGATAACTGATCAGTGAGCAACAAGAGTGTAGTTTTTTTGAGGCACACATAGGTTTCAGGTCTTGGAAAAAATTATTTCATTTCAAACTACAACCAACAGGGTTACTGAGAGCATGAAATACTGGCACTGCTTTCGATTCCATACCCAGTTGCTGACGAATGTTGCCCATGGGTCACTGCTCTATCATTTAGAAAGAAAAATGAAGCTGAGGTTGGCAAATACTTTAAGCTCATAATTTCATTGTTATTCCATGATGGAAAAAAATCTTACTTTGCAAAGTCTGAGAATAAAAATTATGCTGTTTACTGTGGAGATCTTGTCAAGTTAAGAGCATAGCTTACATTTTGAGGCAATTATGAATGTTCCTCAATATATTTTTGAGATGTTAATATTATTAACATATAGTTTGTTTAACAGTAGGATGGTCATATATATTTACTGACATTTGGTCCACATGAAAAGCTAACAGAAGGGACAAAAAAAAAACAGGTTCCTGGAGGTTATTTCTGTGCTGTCACTTCATTGGTAGGGTTTGAGTAGATATTAGTCCAGAGTCCAGAGTTCCTAGCCTGTGTCTACCACCAGTCACTCCTGAGAGTTAATTTAGAATAGCTTCGGTGCTTCTCCTGGCATCTACATCATCCATTACTGGTTGAAATAATTGACTATTTTCATAAACAAAATATGAGAAGAAAAATCTAAAATACTTCTCAGATCACCCTGGTCTAAGTTGGTTAAAAAAAAAAAAAAAGATCAAAATAGATAATTTCTTGGTTCTTCTTTATTTTTCCATAAAGTGATATGCTACAGCTACATCTTTTTCTGTAAAAATCCAAAATTTGAAATTTTAAACTTTCAATTGTTCTAATTTTTAATAAAACATTGAAATCAGAATTAAAATTTCCTTTAGCAAAATTTTTTAAAATGGTCAATTTTGTCTTTTATGATAGGCTACATAAACTGAGTGTTTAATTCAATTGAGTTAAAATGATTTTAAATCATTAATCTATGTGTTTAACACACACAAATATTTCTTTGCAATATACTCTGTCAGTGCATATTTCAAAACCTTATGGAAAATACTAGAACCTCTAGAATCTAATATATAATAAAAATTACA
>PVIC010006118.1:0-55270 GCA_004025085.1 Thryonomys swinderianus | reverse complement strand
GAAGGAAAGATTTTGAATTCTTTCGATTTTGGATCTTCTGTTTCAGCACAAAGCGCTGGCGAACTGTGAGCAAATCGATGTGCTCACCCTGCCTGGGCCACTGTCCGACGAATACATGTGCTGAAACAGCACCCAGCGCCCTGCAAATGCCCAGAACGTCTGTGTCAGGTTTACAGAATAAGTTTTTAAATATTCAGTTTTAAGAACTGGCAGAGTGTCTGCCATGTCAGTAAGGCCACCATCAAAGGCAGTCACGGCTACGATGGCGAAAAAGAGGAGGAGACAGGAGGAGACAAGGTGGGTCGCAGGGGAAGAAAAGAAAGCCCCAGCAAAGGGAGGACAGGAGGCAGAGTGGAAGCGATTGGACACATAGAAAACACCAGAAGCACATTGACATTAAGATATTTGCTAGCCATAATTTTTTTTTTTTGAGACAGGGTCTCGCTTTGTAGTTCAGGCTGGCCCTCAGCTCACTATGTAGCCCAGGGAAGCCTGGAACTCAGCAATCCTCCTGCCTCTGCCTCCCGAGTGCTGGGATGACAGGCGTGAGCCACCACGCCCGGCACTGTGGTATGTGGTATTGATGGCTGGTGGGCGTGAGTCTCCACGCCCAGCATTGTATGTGGTTACCGGGGGATCAAACTCAGGACCTTGTGCTTGCGAGGCAGGCGCCAGAACCACTGAGCCAACCCTCCGGCCCCCAGCCATAATTTTTTTTTTTAAATCCAGGAATTCTTTCCTCTGAAAAATATCGTAGGAAGGTATCTACATAACACTATCTAGTGTGCTAATAAATTAAACCCCCATTGTATCCCACATTTAGCATCTCCAAACACCTTAGAATTTTCACAGTAAAAAGGAAAGAAGCAACCACGTAAAACTGTGCCAGGCACTCATGTAAAGCTGTGTGTCAGACAGGCATGTAAAGCTGTGTGTCAGACAGGCATGTAAAGCTGTGTGCCAGACACTCATGTAAAGCTGTGTGCCAGACACTCATGTAAAGCTGTGTGTCAGACAGGCATGTAAAGCTGTGTGCCAGACACGCATGTAAAGCTGTGTGCCAGACACTCATGTAAAGCTGTGTGCCAGACACTCATGTAAAGCTGTGTGTCAGACAGGCATGTAAAGCTGTGTGCCAGACACGCATGTAAAGCTGTGTGCCAGACAGGCATGTAAAGCTGTGTGCCAGACAGGCATGTAAAGCTGTGTACCAGACACTCATGTAAAGCTGTGTGCCAGACACGCATGTAAAGCTGTGTGCCAGACAGGCATGTAAAGCTGTGTGCCAGACAGGCATGTGAGCTCGTCCAATCCTGTAGGTTTTAGAGTTTATTAAGCAGGAGAACACTTAGGGACATAAATTCACACAGATTGTTGAGGCATAACTTGCAATGGCCCTGGAGATGTAAAACCGCTCTCATTTTAATTTATTTTTGTTAACGAACACATATTCAACGTAGTAGCACATTCTACATGATTCAGCACTTATGTCATCCTCTTAAAAAATGCTTTTCAAGAAGCAGTTCATCGCCTTCCCTGAGAGCACACTTTCCCTGTGAGAATGCCGAACGTTGATGCAAAAGGAGCACAGGTGCCTTTTCATTAAAGGGAAAAATCTCAGATGGAAGCGAAAATATGAGAAGCACAGCCTCACGGCCGGGACTGAGCGAGCACGTGGGCCGTGCTGCTCAGACATCGCAGCATCCGTCCGGGCAGTACAATGCCAAGCAGCAAGTTGCGTTTTGTAGATAATCTACTGCTATAGAGGTGTCGTCTGATCTTACCAACGTGGGGCATTTCTAAAAGCGCCAGTCTTACCGAGGTGTCGTAGTTGTAAAAGTTCAAGCTAGTGCGTGAGGCTGAAAAATTTAGATATGGACCGCAGACTATCTTAAGCAGCTCTGCCCATTTAGAGGTACTGCTCATATGTCTTCCTACATAAAAGATACTGACTTTTAGAGATTTAGATCTTGACATCTCTATAACAACAACAACAAAAAAATTCAAAAACCCGTTTCTTAGCCTGGGTCCTTCGGAAAAGAAATTTCTTTAGTATGCACTTGTTCTAAGCAGTCAGTAACACCGTGACCTATATTGCGAGGCTGGGTATGAATAAAAATAGAACTGCTTCGAAAAATTTATGGCATATAAAATATTAGGGGAAATACTCATATTAGCATAATGATTTGAATTCAGGGAGGACAGGAGCCCTATTTAAACTTGTTCCTTGCTTCCCTGCGAACTCATGCCTCACCTTAGGATGGCCCAGAGCTCACACCAAAAGCATTAACAACTTTTCCAACACACAGTGACTCTGCAAACAGCATGTTATCATCTCTATGTCGGCATTTTATTTAAATATAGAAGAAGACTAATGCTTTTATGTCCCCAACTAAAGGAAGTAAATTAGAAGATGATCACAAAATTATGTGACTTTCTCCCCATCTATGGTGTCTCAAGAAAAAAAACAAACAGAAAGTATAGAACTGTCATTTTTACAGTTCTTGGGAATATATTTCACTGCGTTGTTTTCTATGGTCAGACTTTTTCAAGTATATGGGTAATATAAATTCCTTCCTTTATGTCCACATGAATCTGTGTAACAGTTAAGACTTCTGAGTGATTAATTTCTTCTCATTTTAGATTAGTTACACAAATAAAAGACAAAAATGTAAAGATTAAAGGTAACTTTATACCCTTAGCACTTATTAAAGTAATACTCCTGAACACAAGAAATACTTCAAGATTAACGTCAGACATTGTGTTAGGCAAACGTGATCACTACTGCACTACGGAACTGCTGATGTCAGACACTGTGATAAAGGCTTTTAATCAGAATTCCAAGAGGCTGAGGCAGGAGCAGTGCAAGTTCTAACCCAGTGGAAGCAACTTAGCAATTTAATGATACTCTGCTTCAAAAAAAAAATCTTTAAAAGAGCTAGGGATATAGCTCAGTGTGAAAGGCCTTGGCTCAATCTGCAGAGCTGGAAGCAAATTGAGTGTGAAAATATTAGCACATACTTATTAAACCCCAAGAAGGAATAAACAGTATACATATTGTATGTCATTTGTCTAACATAGTTCATACGGTCAAGTAAGACTTTCTAAGAGCTCAGTCCAGACGGCACATCTGTTAGGAACCCTTCCCTGCCAGCCTCACCCCTAAATTTGCATAGTTTATGCTTCTGTTATATAATGTGGAACATTCATCTATAGAGTACTCCTACTGCTTAGTAACTGCCTATCCACTTATCCTTCTTCTGTATGAGACATTTTTGTGGGCTGCAGTTTTTATATTTTGATCTCTCCCATTCGGCACCTTACCTAGTATATTGTGAGTCTTAGTTAAAAGTTAACAAATATACCTTTTTTTTTTTTTTTTGAGACAGGGTCTCACTTTGTAGTTCAGGCTGGCCCTGAGCTCACTATGTAGCCCAGGCAAGCCTGAAACTCAGCAATCCTCCTGCCTCTGCCTCCCCAGTGCTGGGATGACAGGCGTGAGCCACTATGCCCAGCACTGTGGTATGTGGCATTGATGGCTGGTGGGCGTGAGTCTCCACGCCCAGCATTGTATGTGGTTACCGGGATTGAACTCAGGGCCTTGTGCTTGCAAGGCAGGCGCCGGAACCACTGAGACAAATGTGCCTTCTTCACGTTCACATCTAGCTTCCAGTACACACTAGTCAATCAAATATTTGAGGACTATGACGGTCAATTTTCTGTATCAGTTCCACTGGGCTCAGGAAGGCACAGCTGGCTGGTTGATAAAACACTCTTAGGATGTGTCTGGTAGGGTCATTCTGGAAGAATGTAGCCTTTCATCAGTGCATTAGGAAGGTAGCCCTCACTCAGGTGGCAGATACTATCCGATCTTTGGGGAGCCCGACGCCAACAAAGACACTGCAGAGAACATCAGTGCTCTGTGGACACGGTGACTCCTGCTTTCAGCCCCTGGATTCTAACAGTGACTGATCCCATCACCGCGCCTGTGCCTTCCCCAGCCTCAGGCCTTGAACTCTAACAGCAGCACTCCACCGGCTTCCTGTTCTCCAGGCTTGCTGACAGAACATTGTAGATTTGTTAACTCTCCAAAATCAATGAACCGATTCCCATAATAAATTGTGTATATATTTTTCAGACATATTCTATTAATATAATTATATATTTAATATATATTTCTTATATATCATGTGCATGTATGTATTTGTGTGTATATTTTCTATATATACACACACTTATGTGTTTAGATATATATCCTCTTACATGTGCATATATATTACATATATGTATGTATATATTCTTTGTTTCTGAAGGATCTTGACTAATACAGATGTTGGTACTGAGAGTAGGTTTAAAGGAACAGAATTTTTTTTTTTTTTTAGTTTTTTGAGACAGGGTCTCATTTTGTAGTTCAGGCTGGCTGGAAATTCACTATGTAGCCCAGGATAGCCTCAATCTCACAGCAGTCCTCTTGCCTCTGCCTCCCAAGTGCTGGGACTACAGGCATGAGCCACTATACCGAGCATTGTGGTATGTGGTACCGGGGATCAAACTCGGGATCTTGTGTTTGCTAGGCAGATGCCAGAACCACTGAACTAAATCTCCAGTGCTTAAAAGAACAGGATTTTAAGGATGACTCTGCTGAATTGGTTTTGGGGTTTATGGATTTGGCTCTCTACTCTTATTAGCTTTAAAGATGCTGTCTATATTTCCAGAAGTAGAGAGGGTAGTGATAGTCCATGGCATAAACTGCTTTTAGAATGTCTTAGTTACTCTGAATAGCCACCATTCACAAGTTAAAGGAGGAGATGGTTTTATGGCTCATATTTTGTAGTGGTTTTAGTCCATATTCGGCTGATTCCAAGGGAGAGTAACATGGCAGAGGGGTGTTGCAACAGAGAACAGTCCATAGCATGGCAGGCAGGAAGCAGAGAGGGTCCAAGGGAGAAGGAGGGATGTATATCCTTCCAGGTCATGCTCGCAGGGACCCACCTCTCTCCAACGGGCTCCCTTCCAACATCACGCTCAGCTGACCCACTGATGAGTATCATGCTTCCATGACCCAAGCATGTCCCTAAAATCCCACCTATAAGCACAGGAAGCTCTGGGAGGCATCTGGATGTAAACTATAACATAGAGACAGGCAAAATACTTGCACTAGACATTTCAAATCAACCACTAATGAGAAACAAGGGCCTGAGGGACTCTATATGTCAGTTTTTAATATTTTTGGAAACCTAAAAACCTTTAATATTTTTGTAATACCATTAATTGGTTGCTCCTAATGTCCTTGGACAAAGTAGTGAAAGAAAAGGCTGCAATTGGAAATTTCCCAATTCACGAGCTACATAACTAACTTAGGAGTTTCAAGAAGGAAATCCTATTTCCTGTAGTTTCAGGGATAAAACTTGTGCAAATAAAACACAGGCCTGATCCTGGGATTAACTGAAATACAATATAACTTGAAACTGTCAGTCGGTGTCACAGGAGGTCTGTAGCTTATGTAGGTCATTAAATGATGCAATTCTAAAAACTCTTGAGAGGATATATATGCAGAAACTTCTTGAGGAAGCTAGGAAAAATAATCTGCAAAAAAGAAGCTAAGTATAATGCTTCTTCTTTGCAGGTACAAACATCTTCCCCAGTTCCAAAAAAAAAAAAAAAAAGAAGAAGAAAAAATTCCCTTGTACAACTAGTAAAAGTAGTTAAGTGGAGTTGGTGTCTTTATCTTCCAAAAGAACATCTTCTTCACCCAGTGGGTGTGGCGTCCCCACTCACACTGGTATCAGTTTTTTGCCCTTAATAATAGGTTTAACTTTGTAAAGTTTATATTATTTGCCCTTAGGGCTCACAGTCAACACCTTCTTTGCTTCTAGGCCTAGAACTGTACTCAAGTTCCAGCAGGACCCTAAAGGAAAGCACAGATTGGGAGACTTCAGGAGTTGCACTAAGGAACCCCTTGAGTTTTCTCATTTCCACGGCAGAAATCTGGGGAACATATGTAGGAATAGATGCCAAGAATGTGTTAATGGTGAGAGGGACATCAGTTTGATCGAGCCAAGTTTGGACTCACTAAATATTTTATCTTTAATGCTGCATTTTGGGGAGTTATAAGGTATACATGGGTCAAAAAATAGCCCACTGGTGTCGTCTGGATATAGTTTAGCTAGAGAGGTAGTTTTGAGGGTGGTAGGACTTTAAAAGGTAGGGAAAATGGAAGATAATTAGAACTTTTAAGAGCTCAGTCATCATGAATGGGTGAATACTAGTATCTCAGTGAATGCTGGGATTTGAAGGCATTAGTACCTTTGAGAATGGGTTGCTGTAAGGGGTCTACCATCTCCACTGAATCTCCTTTGCTTACCATCATTCCTTTTGACCCCACCAGAGTGACTCTACTTACCATGAGGCGTTGCCAGAATAAAGCAGATACTAGAACCAGGCCCTTAAATCTCCAGAACTCTGACATAAAGAAACTACTTTCTTTACACGATTGAGCCACAGGTTTTTGATAAAGCAACCAGATAGATCACGAAACCCATTCTGAGGAAAATGGAAAGGCGCAGCCTGTCTTGGGTTAAAGGAAGAATGATAGGATAAGGGAGATTGGGTGTTAGAGTGGCTTTGACATTTATGATCTACACATCCACACAATCTTTGAGAAGCAAATTTATGAGAAGAGTAGCTGCAGAAATATTTCTTTGAGACAGGGTCTCGCTACATAGTTCAGGCTGGTGTTGAACTCACTGTGTAGATGAGGCTGGTGCCCCAGCATTCTTGATGAACTCCATGATCACCATCCTCCGTCAACAGACTTTATAGCCACTGGTCTGGAAAACTCAACTGCCACAGAGCAACTGAATCCCAGGGTGGTAGAAATCAAATGGCATCGCCCAAGGTGACTGTGTTTACTACAGTGGATGCAAAAGTCAAAATAGGAATGGGAATGCCTGATTTATAGACATTGGATATTGAGTAATTGATCATGGTGTCCCAAGAAGTAAATTAGGGGTGAAGCTGACTGAATTCTTACTTGACCTGTACAAGCAGAAAAGTTCCAGGTCTAGTGAACAAAATCTTAACTCCAATCATAGGGTGCCATGGCCTCTCAGCCAATATCCAGACTGGAGTCCCTTTGCAAAGACAGAATTCCTTGAAGGGAGGCAGGGTTCCCTCAAGGAAGTTGCCAAATATACTACAAAGTACTATAGGGTTAGATATTCTCCCAGCATTCCTTCTGGCTGCATTTTAGCTGAGTAAATGTACATCAGGGGAGGAAGAAATATGTAACTCTGTGGGAAATACTCTGGTTCAAAAGACCCAAAATCTCACTCTGCTCTCCAGTTCCAGGTCTCATGGAAACCAGGTGACCCATGGAGTTTTTGGTTGCATCTCACATTTGGTGCAATGGGGACCCAAACAAATCCTATTATTATCTCTCTGGTCCCAGAAAGCATCATTAGCCACTATCGTAAGCCCCTCTCTTTAGTTCCCTGACTGTAAACAGAGGGCTTTTAGTGCAAGAGATCAGCAGAAACTTAGAACTGCCTTAGCTTAGGAAATTAGTATGTCAAAACAATGCTGCATCCTTGTAGGGGTTGGAAAGATTAATGCTACCCACTTGAAAGATGGCAGGGATAGTGAAGATCACAATATTTCCACTCAATTCTCCTGTGCGTCCTGGGTAGAGCACAGACAGAACTTGGAGAATGCAGGCCAACTGTTATAAGCTTAACAAGTGACCACTCCAGTTGAAGCCACTGTACTAGAGGTGCTTCAGGAGTTGCACAAATTAAGTCATTCAGTAGTACATACTATACAGCTATTAATCTAACAAACTGTTCATCTCCGTTCATCAATCAAGGTCAGAAATATACCTTAATTGTCCTGCTTTAGGTATTAAGTCTCCTCATTCTTTTTTTTTTTTTTTTGAGACAGGGTTTCACTTTGTAGTTCAGGCTGGCCCTCAGCTCACTATGTAGCCCAGGCAAGCCTGGAACTCAGCAGTCCTCCTGCCTCTGCCTCCCGAGTGCTGGAATAGCAGATGTGAGCCACCACACCCTGCATTGTGGTATGTGGTACTGATTGTTGGTGGGCATGAGTCACCACGCCTAGCATTGTATGTAGTTACCGGGATCGAACTCAGGGCCTTGTGCTTGCGAGGTAGGTGCTGGAACCATTGAGCTAAATCTCTGGCCCAAGTCTCCTCATTTTTGCTGAACTCTTTCTTCTCTTACCTGTACTTGTTGCCTCAAGAGCAATTCTCTATGGTAAACTGATAGAGCAAGAGAACCTGGGATCTAGCTTATAAGTGATTCTACAGGTATTGGCTGCAGCATTACAGCCTGACTTTGGGATCCCTAGAGGGTAGTAGTGAACTAAAATCCTCACCGAGGGCAGAACTTTTACAAAATATTTGCTTGTGCATTCTTCTTAGGAGGAAAGATAGCCAGACGTGCAATTCTATACTAATTCTTGGGCCATACTCAATGTAGAACAGCCAGGGTCATGCAAGGAGTGTGACAGGAATATTTTTCAATGAAAGAAAGTATAGGGAGGGAACATTGATTGATTGATCGATTGATGGATGGTAATACTGGAGACTGAAGTTGGTGAGATTGGCTGTCACACAGACCCACATCTCGAATCTGTTTCAGAAAAAAAAATTGAGACAAGATTTCATTAAGTTACTAAATTTCATAGGCTAGGCTTGAACTTGGGCTTTAACCTTCCAGAATACTGGGATTCTATGCATGCGCTACCACACCCAGATGGAGAGAACTCTTAGTGGAGAAAAATCCCAAAGTATTTATGTTCCATTTATATGTGCTACAGAAGTTGACACCTACAGAGGAAGATTTAAAGATTCAATAGTTAGGATGACCTGTTCTCTAGATACCAGCCCCACCAATAGTAGTCTTTTCATTTCCTGTACTGCTTCTACCCAAGCTACAGTCTGCAAACTTACATAATCATGGTATTTCACACAGCATTGCCCTATAGCAGCCAAAGAAGTGCAGCCACAGGTCTCTGATCGTGGAATTTGCTGGTCTTAACACGTTCTCCACAATTGTGAAGTGCTGACTTGATAGGACAACAGAAAGGCCTTTTGAAGGCTAAATGACAGGTCAGCGAGGTGGAGAACCAATAAGGCTCTCCAGAACACTGTGTATGCTCTGGAATTTACTCAATGCACAGTGCTATTTCTCTTATAGCTATGACTTGTGGTCCAGGAGTGAAGTGGAAGATGGGAATGGAACTGCTCATAATAATGGTCTATAAACAAAATTCTGCATCCAGGTGCTGAGACTTCATGCTCTGCTGACCTAGAGAGTTAAGAACTCGAGGGAGGAATATTTCTACCAGGAAACACAACTGGAAAGTTAAAACTAAACTGGAAGTTAAAACTACTGTATGGAGGGCTAGGGATTTAGCTCAAGTGGTACTGCACCAACCTGGGATGCACAAGGGCCTGAGTTTGATCCCTAGTACTGGAAAAAAAAAACACCAAAAAGCAACTACTGTATGGATGCAATTGGTTTCTCCACCAGCAGACCAAGAAAAGCATAATAGTTTTGACTGGGGTGGCTGGTTAGACTATCAAAAGAAATTAGATTACTAATTCACTATGGACATAAGAAAGAGTATGTTTACAACACAAGAGATCTTAGGATCCCTCCTTGTGTAGTCCTGTGTGCCTGAATGGGAAGGATACATTCTGAGAGCTGCATGCTTATGCGGATCTCCCTCCTGCCGTATCATCCAGTGTGGTTTCGAGTCTAGATCTTGCAGTTCAATCACTTGATGTGGCCTCAGTACAACCAGGAGTGAAGTGGAACACATGAAGTAGATGAGGCTGCTGGTGCCATAACATGAATGTGTTTTACTATAAACTTTATTTTTATAAATAGTTCACTCTGAAGTGTTGTGAGGTATAGCGTTCTGAGTAAAACATAAGCCAGTAACATAGTGATTTATTACCATTGCCCAGTATCAGGCACCATGCACAGTGCTAAGCACTCTATTTTAGAGACCCGGATGCAGTGTGCTTCTACCCTCAGACACATGAGTTATGTGCTGTCCTCCAGTGCTATGATGGCTAAGACATTACCAGCCAGTGGAAATTCTTCAGTGGGACCACAGTCCTTTCCACGGCCCAGGGTTGAGGGGATGATACGCCGCACATGACTGCCTGGTGATTAAGATCAATACCAAACTACAGCACTCAACTCACGCAGGGCTCCCAGATCAAGAGTATTTCTGGATGTGCCTGTGAGGGTGTGTCTGGAATGGATTGGCATTTGAATCAGTACATCGAGTTAAAAGATACCATCTTTGCCACTGTGGCAGACACCACCCTAACTGCCGAGGACTGACACAGAGCCGTGAGGGACAAGATTGAGAACACTGAGTTCAGAGGCCTGTGTTTCTGGGCCTGATTTTCAGTCTTTCAGACTTGAATTTGACCATCAGCTTTCTTGGTTTTATGGGTTGCAGATGGTAGATTGTGGAATTTCATAGCCACTGTAAGTCTTGACCTATTGTCTGTCTGTCTGTCTATCATCTATCTGTCTGTCTGTCTGTCTATCTATCTATCTATCTATCTATCTATCTATCTATCTATCTATCTATCTATCTATCTATCTATCTATCTATCGTCTGTCTATCTTATTCTATATCTGACTAGCTCTGCTTTTTGGAAGAATCCTGATTAAGACATGGAGGCCCGGAATGAGAGAATAGGCTAACGAGTGCCATTTGTTTTAGAATTAATGTAGAGATACTTTTCACATTTCTCAGTTACCACATGCCTTATAGATATTGAGATTTACTAGAAAAAATCCCATACAAAAATCTTTTTAAAAGGTGCTCTAGCCAGGCATGGTGGCTCATGCCTGTAATTGTAGCACTTGGGAGGCAGAGACAGGAAGATTGCTGAGTCCCAGGCTTGCCTGGGCTACACAGTGGGTTCAGAGCCAGCCTGAACTACAAAGCAAGACCCTATCTAAAAAAACCAACAACAAAAAAAGTGCTCTAAATGCTAGAAGTGTGAGTTTGCTTTTTCAGAAACATCAGTGAATATAGTAACACAACTTTATCCTCCTACTGTGCTTCTTGTATGTGCTTCAATCATGGACTATGATGTGGTTTTGTGCTTTTATCAGTGGTAACAATCTTCATTTTACAAGTATTTATTGAGGATGAGCCTATGTGAAGCCGTCTTGGGACACAGGCAAAACCAGAGACATCCTTGTCCTCTGTATCAGTAGAAGCACAGTAAACAGGAAGAAGAGTGCAGAATATGCTGTGCTTTAGACAATGGTATTAAGAAAACAACAACAACAACAAAGAAGAAGCCAGATAAAGCAAATAAGAAAAAAAGCTTGAAAGTAGTTGCAGGTATGGTTTTGGGCTGAAGTTACGGTTATAAATGCAATGTTCAGGGACCGTCCCAATTAGAAGAAAGTGATGTTTAGGCAGTTAGAAAGAATCACCTTGCCTGTGCCCATGCAGAGAACCTACTGACAGAGCTGCAGCAATAATGTGGCAGCTGGGCATGGGGAGCTGGTAATGCTGATCCTGTGCCTCACTCTAATTGCCTCCAGTCTCGGTGAGAAGAGAAACTATGGGAGAATTTAGAGTAGCACTGTGACACGATGTGACTTAGACTTTAATATAAAAACCATGCTGAAAATACAGTCTAAGATGTAAAGGCAGACTAGAAATCAGTTATGATGCTCTTGAAATAATCCAGGTGAATGACAATGATGGCTTAGGCCAAAATGTAAGAATGGAGGTTTTGAGAAATGACTGAATATGTAATGTAAAGTTGAAGCCAGCAGGATTTGCTGACACACTGGCTGCACTAAGAATGATCTAAAGTTCTTCAACACAATCAGCTGGAAGAATAGAGCTGCTACTGACTGAGATGAAGAAAGCCAAACACATACCGCGAGCTTTTTGAGAAGGCTCTGCATGTTTTAAATTAAGAGATGCTTCTTTATACAAGCAGAGATGTCAAGTGAGCAGTTGGACACAGTTCAGGACTAGATATATAATAAGGTATTGCCAGCATCTGAGGCTACCCGGGCTCACCAAATCATGTGCAATAGAAAATAGAAGTTCCCATCTTGAGCCTTCAACATTCCAAATGGAAAAGTTATTTATGTGAATCAAGCACAACAACATGAGAAAATACAGAGAGACAGACAGACAGTAAGACAGACACATACACACATACACACACAAGTGTGGAGAGTATATGGGAAGAATAAAACCAGGGCACTGAGCTGTCCAAGGTCAAAAGATGGGAGAAATAATTCCATATGAGAAGACTGAAATTCAAAGTGATCATGTTAATGGATGATAGTTACTTTTGGCTCTTTTCTTGCCTCGTTATCTTTAGTATTCCCCGTCCCTTTGTTGTTTCTACTAAATACCTTCATGCCAGTGTGTGCTTCAGCACAAGACCAGAACTATCTCTGTAGTATGGAATGAGGGGTTCTGGGAAGAACCAGGTCCCTGGCAACTGTGAGACATGTGCGGATGTCTGTTGCCCCCGGTGGGGTGAGAAGCAGGGAGAACGGCTTTCTGAAGACGAGCTTGATGGTTCTGAACCCCAAAAGACATGAGCTACCACATCCTTCTCTTCCTACATCCCACATTAACAAGACGAATGGTGTGTAGAAGGACATGACACTCTTCTCCAGGGAGCTTCGCACGTGTTTGTACGTGCGCATTTTAGGCAGACAAGGAAGGGTACAGCGTCTCAGAAGAACTGAGAGTCTCATCAGCAAGGTGGATCTACGACATGAAGGAAGAACTGAAACTGGATCTGTTTCCCTACATCACTTCCGGCAGGCACTAAAGCTGCTGCTTTACTTCTCTCTTCTAAATCTCCTGAAGACTTATCTTCTGGCCAACGCTAATGCAGACCATACGGGGAGTTATAAGAATCACTGCTCCATCTGAGCTACATCAACACACTGCCAACACTCCCTTTTGGAACCTGCCGGAGAAAAATGAGGATGGAGAGTCTTGCGTTCTAGTTGTTCATCGTAGTGTGTGTCATTGGATTGTGATTTCCTTGGAAACAAGCTGTGACTGCCTGTATGCATTTTTATATTGTACTTCATATTAGATTCCCTTTCTAAATTCTTGGTGTAGAATTTCTCCCATCGTGGTAATCCTAATATTTGATTTCTTTACAATCTTCAATACCAAATTTATTGAATTACTAGGTCCTCTTCAAATTAACTTTTCTGAGATTCTAAAGATGTTTCACAGGTTTTAAGCAACATAAAATTGGTGAGAAATTAATAAAATTACTGTCAGTTTTGAAACCATTCCTATGACATATTACATTGCTGAGTCACTCCAGTAATAACTTGCAACACCCATTTTTGCTAGTGCATATCAGTGATACAGAGTAATGAGGTTCATTTGGTATATTGGTATGTGCATATATTTTTTAATTTTCATTCTCATTATCCTTCCTGTTTTTCCTCCCCCACCCACCTTATGTCCTTTCTCATCTGTAAAAGTCTACCTTCTTCTTTCCTGTCATCTTGCATTTATTTGACTCCTTATATAGAGAAAATGTGCAATATTTAATTTTCTACATCTAGCTGATTTCACTTAAGATGATGGTTTTCAATTCCATCCCTTTTCCTGCAAATGACAATAAGTTTTTAATGGCTGAATAATAATCCTTTGTGCGATCCTCACTCTTTGTGCTACACTAAAAACTCCAATAAAAAGGAGAATAAATATAACTTATGAAAGATATCAGAGAAAAAAGATTGCCAGTATTTTGAAGGAAAACCTTTCAAATAAATAATGAAAAAAATTGCATCATTATTACAGCTTTTGGGAAATATTGATCTACAATCACATATACCACTCCTTGCTTCATTTATCACTATTTATTTGCACTAGGCACAGGAGATATAATGAGACACAAATCAGTTATGAACCCACCATTGGCTTGCAGTATAGTGGTAAATAAAGACTTGTGGGAAGGTGATAGGCAAAATTCTGTGATGGCCCTAATAACTTCCATGCTTGTATAATGTTCGTCAGTTTGATGATTTAGTACCTATGGTTGCAATGGATATATATATTTTTTTACATGATTTTGTAATCTGGCACAGTTAGGCTGTCTGGATGGGACTGAGAATCACATGATCTCTTTGACGACAGAGCCTTCTCTAGTTGGAAGAGGAAGCTAAAGATACGAAGCCTGAGGACCTGATGATGCCCTTGCTGGCTCAAACAGAAAGGGAGTCAGGTGTCAAGGAAACAAAGACCTCAGTTCTCTGACAACAAGGAACAGGATTCTACTGGCAAGAAAAAGCAAGGAAGTGTATTTATGACTCAGAGCCTTGGGGTGAGAACTCATTCCCATTATCGTACCTGGTTTACGAGCTTGTGATGTTGAGCAGAGGGCTAGCTACCTCGCTAGATTCTGGCCTGTGGAATGCCAATCAGCTGGCTTTCCTCTTAAGACACTCAAGTTTGTGGTAACTTTGCATGCAGCAGTGGAAAACGAATACGGTGCATCCCTTCCTCACATGGCTGGGTGGAGCACTGAACCAAGCTGGCCTGTCTACATGGCTGGATAATGGGTCCTGGCTGTGTTCAGTGCCTGTGAGGTGGGCTGAGGGCCCATCTTCTCCATGGGCATGAGTGGCTTGTGGCTGTAGTCCAAGAGCGAGTGCTCAAGACAACAAGGAGATAGTGAAGGGACATTTTAGAGTCTGTCCTAGGAAATTGCAGACCGTCATTTTTCACCTTTGATGTATTACTGGAGGCCATCACAGAGGTCAGGGAAGGTTCAAGAGGAAGAGACACCAATCTCTCCACTCAGTTTTAACATCATTTTGTGGCAAGCGTGAGAGACGGAAATCTGTAATAGCCATATTTGAAACATGCAATTATATGCTGATTTAGTAAATCGCCTTTATGCCAATACACAGCACTTTTATACCCCCATGGTAGAGCAGAGGTCAATATATTTGACAAAATAATGCACACATACATAGTAAATCCTATAATAACAAATACCAAGAATTCCCACTAACTTTAAAGTTAACCTACATTTACAGGAAACACCAAGGCTGTTAAAAATGAGGGGTAATAATGAGAATTTAGTTTTTTTGAATATAAATGTGTTATTTTAATTTTAGTATGCCATTAACTTGAAATGCAGTATTGTTTTTCTGAAACACTTTAATATATATCATAAACAACAGTCAACATTTCATATGTTAAATATTTTGGTTTCTTTGATGTGTATGTGCTAAGAAACTAGAACACTATTTTTTTACTCAGATATAACAAGTTAGCAAATTTTCTATTAGAGTCAAGTTTCTGACTTAGGCTTATTTTTTTCTAGAAAATGAGTAGTATTTGATACTCCTTTATAAATTTAGTATATGTGCTGCTGAAGCGAGCACTCCTTTATAAATTTAAAGCAACAACTTTAGTCCTCAGCAGATCTACATTGATGTCATAAAAATATACCAGCTACTTGTCTTCAACTTCTATATGTGGGTGATTAAAAGTAGTTGAACTGCATTATGGAGCAAACCAGACCCAAGGAAAACAGGCTTTAATTCATAAATTCCTATGCGTTCTTTTTGAAGGTAAAAATTTAGCCAAATAGTATATAGACTTGGCAAAGTAAAAATGACTTCCATTTTATATAATGTAGAATTAGATTTCAGAAGAGGAGCTTTATGTAAGTGATAAAATCTAGGAAATGCATTTTTCACATTTTAATTACAATTCACATGTCTGCATCTCCTGCTGTGATGTTTGGTTAAAGAGATCTCATTTGTGAAACTGCCAGTATAGGAACCGACAGATGGTAAAACCAGTTTCCAGTCTGCTGTGGTACTGGTCTAATATGGTTTAAATTATTGTATTAGCATTATCTGCTTTCTACCTAAGAAGTACAAGAATACAATTAGTTTTATTTCGATTGTTATAATCAGACTAATTTTATGATTTATACCTACAATTCGTGCAGTTTTCAGATTTTAACAATATATTACATTTTAGGAGTGATTTAACTGAGGCTTTTTTTTAAAGTGTCAATTCTTGTTTGTTTTAATGAAATGCCTATAACTATAGAGATGCTGGGGATAATTAAAGAACAGATTAAAAGCCCAGTTATTTTTTAAAAAGTCATTTAGTAGATTTAACCTGTGACTAGTAGACATGGGCAATTAACTAATTAATTGGATAAAACATAAAAACTTTCAATCAAAAAAGGCCAGTATTTAAACATAAAAATTATCTTATGTAAAGACAGATTCCGGAGCCATTTCTCCATATAGCTCATTAGTAACACTAGAAAGTAGAAACAAATATAAATCATGTTAGAAACTATTAAAAAAAACATTTCTAATGGTGAATGTGCTTAGATGGATTCTCCTGCTTTGTGTTAATACTGTTTCAATTTTTAAAGTTTTATTTTATTTTTTTTACTTTATTCTTTGGTGTTGAGACAGTGTCTCACTTTGTGGTTCAGCCTGGCCCTGAACTCACTATGTAACCCAGACAAGCTTCAAACTCATAGCAATCCTCCTGCCTCTGCCTCCCAAGTGCTGGGATTACAGGCGTGACCACCATGCCTGGCACTGTGGTATGTGGTACGGGGGATCGAACTTAGGACCTTGGGCTTGACAGCCAGATGGCAGAACCACTGAGTTAAATGTCTGGCTAATTGACACTTTTTTGGGGAAATTCGCTGACTTGAGAAAACTTCTCATCTGCTTTTACCACTTATACTTTTTCAGTTCCCTAAACCAGCCAGCCTCCCTGGGAAACTCAGAACTGCTTCAGTTGCTGGGTGATAGGTGTCTTGCAGTATCCTCTACTTTCCAACCTCCTGGCCCATCACATGGGTTTAGAGTTACATCACTTTGTAAACTTGGAACAGGGCAGCCCAGACACAAGGACAGCAGTTTACACTCACTCTAACCACCACCATCATGCTCCCAAGTCTGTCCTACCTGCTGAATCCCAAGTGTCCCTGCAATTCCCAGATCAAAAGCAGCTCATACAAAAGTGCTCTAACCCAGTACCTGGGTCTAGCTAGCTACTCGGTGACCCAGTCAGCAGGTGCGGCCTAGTTTTCTGCATGATTGGGTCCTGCTTTCCTGCGACAGGGCCAAACTGCTGCTGCAGAGGGACCACGCACATAGTCACTGCTGGCAACTTTCTGGAAGAGAATTCTCAGTCCTCATCTTCTGTGCCGTCTCCTACACAAACCGCCCTTAAGGAGAGTTTCAATGTTCTCGGGTGCAGAGCTGCGGCACAGGCTCAGCACATCTACATCTTCAGGACCCATTCCTCAGGGGTTCTCCTCTTGAACCAGGTGCTAATTTCAGCGCTGATCCGATTCACCGCTCCTGTTGCTCCGTTCATGCTCCAGTGGTCCTCGCAGAAGGACGATTTACCTCTTAACATATGGAAAAATCGAGAATGCTCATAGCATATTATAATCCTTTCTTGCATTGTTTTCACACTGTTAGTATTTCACTGCTATGAGAGAAAACCATACACTGGGTGATTTATAAAGAGAAGAGAAATGCATCTCGCTCTCAGCGCTCCAGAGGACGGTGGGTCTGATACTGAGGTGTGGGCATCTGGTGACGGGCTTCTTGAGTGGTGCACATCAGAAGGCATTACAGCAGGCGAGCTCAGGACCTTGGCATTCAGGTCTCTCTCTCTTTTTCTCAAATAAAGCACCAATTTTGTCAAATAAAGCACCAATTTTGTCAAATAAAGCACCAATTTTGTTTCCTCATAAACTCGTTTAACTCTGATACCTCCCAGAGACTGACGCAGGAGAGCAGGGCCTAGCTCCCCACCTGAAATGCAAGTTCGTGTTCTCTAAAAAGCGAAGAATGAATTTTAGGAACGATGGAGGTTTGAGTAGGAAAATTTTATTGAGAGAGAAAGCTTCTGCCTAAGAGAGGCAGAAGGGGGGCCCGGAAAGTTGGGTAACCCACCCACCTCACTTGTCAGAGAGCTTTTATGGAGCAAAACCACAAAGTGAGGTGGGTCTGAAGTGGGACAAAATTACAATAAATCAGTAACACTGCAAATACAGTAGCTTAGGTAACATCGGTACAGTGAGAAATCACACAAAATAGACAAAGCCATGATCCACCAATAAGATTACAACAAGTATAATTGCTCAGGTAACACTGATTAAATGGGGATCCAATGAGAAATCAAGTCAGTAACAATGGAACAGGAATGTTTGACTCAGGCTCTTTTCTGGGAGGTGGGTTAAAGTCTCAGGCCTCCACCCCAGGAGGTTGGTGCCCTCTTTAGACTATCTGGTGGCTGCCTGCTTGGAATATCAATCACAGCTATTTATCCGATGTGAGTGGGATAGCTTTTTTTTTTCCCCTTGTCAATGCTAGCCTCCAAAAATGGCAGCTTCCGTGGGCCAGTTCTATCTATCTGCCTACCACATGTTTAGCCAGCTTTTTTTTAACCTATAACAGGACCACTTTCCAATACCACCAACAAATCACGTTGCAGATTTAAATTTCCAACACATTAACAAGTATTGAGAAACCTGTTCAAACTGTGCCAGTGAGGTAAAGCACAGGAAAGAAATGTCTTCACTCAGCTTTCTCCAACATGCTTCGATGACTGTAATGGAACCCTAAATAAAGCAAGAAACAACAGAACACATAAGAAAGAAAAAGCAAATTGAGGGATTTAAAAAAAAATTACACATATTCAATTTTTTTTTTTTTTTTTAACTAGGATGGAACTCAGTACGTTACACTTGCAAGGTAGGTGCCAGAACCACTGAACTAAATCCCTGGCCCCAAATTGAGCATTTTTAGTGAAACCTCACCTACAGCATTTTGCAAATGTATTAAACTTAATAAACTTAAACATTTGTTATGGATAGTAATAGGATTAAAAAGATGAATGATTCCTTTTACATTTCTTGAGTTCTAATTTTCCTTTTTTTATTTTTATTTTTGGCAGTACTAGGGATTGAACTCAGGACCTTGTCCTTCTAGTTAGGTATGGTGCCACTGAGCTACATCCCTGGCCCTTTAATTTCATTTTTTAGACAGTACTACTGAGCAATTTGTAATTTGGCTCATTATTTCAATGGGAATTTAGTGCACATAAGGGGCATATATGTAATTGGCAACCTAATTTTTCTGCTTTCATCAAATGGTTCAGTGCCAAATCTTCATTGAATTTGCCAGTTAAATGCACTTGGGAACCAAATGGCAGCAAGTATACAAAAGATGAAAATGAACAAATTGGAAAGAGTCATTAGTTTTCTGTGTTTCTATCACAACAAAAATTCTATCATTGAATGTGTTGTAAAGTGGGAAATTCTAGTCAAAAAACTAAACAATCTTCAAAGAGAATAATTCATTTACTAAACTTCTGAAATGTCATTCATTAAAATTTATAAACAGGGCTTCTAGTGCAGATTTTTCTTTCAAAAATACAAAATAGGTAAAATGAATCAATTTTCAATAAGTATATTTTACATTATATATTTTTATATGTCTTTCTGGTCTAGTAAATATGAATTCTAGTCTTTATGTGGAATGAAAATTGTCAGAAAATAAGCAAGAAAGGTTAGGTTCACTGAATACCTCAATGAAAAAAGGCAATTGACAGATTGTCATGCTTCTTACTAATTATGGATGCAATTTGAGGGTGTGAAAATTACAATCAGTCGTGGTTACCAAAAATGCCCTTGGAATAACTGGTTTAATATGGAATTTTGAAATACACAGTAAACAGTCTCAATAAAATTGTCATTAGGGATGACAATTAACTAACTAGAGAGCCAGGACAATAAAACACCAAAACCTTGCCCTATAACAGGATTGAGCTGCATCTTTCAAGGGAGAACAGAACTTTTCAAAAACGTGTATTTAGGCCTTAAAGCACCACAAAGTCGTTTACTAGATCCAAATGGTCACACATAACTCATGTGTTAAACCCTTTGGCAGCAATAGCAGGTTAATTTCATTAAGACTGTGGAGAAAAGTTTCCTAATTTTTTCCATCTGTGAGTTCAAGTAGGCTAAGACTTTTAAAAACCTTGCCTACTCCTAAAAATGTATATTTTGTAAATCTCTCTTGCATTATAAAAGGAAGGAGAGAGGCAGGGAGAAAATGGCAAAAAAAAAAATCATATAGATCAGCTGATTTCATAATTACCAAAGGCTCTAAGGAGACTGAGGAGGCTCAGCTAACCTGGGATTCTGAATGGGAAGGAGTACAAGGTTGATCAGAGAAGAGAGGAGTCCTGGCCACGTGTTTAACTTCTCCATGACCTAAGGCTAACCACTTACCCTCCTGAACCTTGCTCTGTCAGTCTGCGGAAGAAAGAACAGCTGTTTCACAGGGTCTGAATTTTGTTAGTACATATCCATTTTACACTGTTTACTCAGACAGGTGATGATATTGTATAACGACGCCTTATTGTTTAGTCCCCTTTATCCACTTGGCTGTCACTTCTTTGGAATATGCCTTATTTAATATGCTGTAATTAATACCTTTAGTTTATTAGGTCTTGGTCATATGCTTTCACAAACGTCTCCAAGAAGTAGAGATTTTGCCACGCAAAATACGTATCAACGACTCGGATTATCCAGAGCATACCGTGCGGGTATCCCTACCAGAGCCACATTCCTGAAGCCCAGTCACACAAGAACACTCCCATACACACCCTGGAAAGAGCTGCAGGCTGCTTGATCCCAGGAGGCTGTTTTCCAATACTGCAGTGCCCTAGACAACCGAGAAAGTCGTCACTGGCAAAGGGAGGTGATGTCAGGTGTAGAAGCTTAACAGCATTTAACGTCAGGCGTGGATTATCCACCTAGAATTGTCCTCCAACCAACCGGAATGGGTTACGAATGGTACACACACACACACACACCCCTAAATGAAGTGCCGTGGCTAGACTGACTGCCAAAGGCATAAACATACAGGAGCGGGAGATGGAGGGGTGCACGGGAGGGGGGTTCGGGGCCCGGTGCAAACCTGAAAGGAAACAGGCAGTCCAAGGGCGAGAGGAGCAAGAGAAAATACATCAGGTTGGCAAGGGCGCCACGCATCAGAAGTCCTCTCCATGTCTAACTTGGGCTGGCCCCTACTCCCGGGGTCGCCAGTCACAGGCCTCCCCCGGGAGCCGGCTCGGGGTCCTGCCCGCGTGCTCCAGGAGCCTAAACCCGCTGTCCCGGGCGCGAAGCTTCCATTATCTTACAGAACCGATGGCTGCAAATGGTTCCTGGGAGGGAGGCGTGACCGGCTCGAAGGCAGGCAGCGGGCTTCTCGTTCTGAGCTGGAGTTGCCGGAGGAGTGGAGCCTGGAGCCGGGAGGGGAGCGAGCGTCCCGCAGCATTTCCCCCGCGGAGGCGGAGGCGGCCGGCGCCTCCGAGGAAAGCGCAGCGCGTCGGCCGCGCCCCGGGCCTCACCGCGGCTCCCTCGGCTCCGCAGCCCTCGCCTCGGCCTGTCCGCCCGCGGCCCCGACGTGCGCCAGGCCGGCCGGGGGCGGGTCGCGGGCCGGACGCCGCTTCCGCCAGGGCTCGCGGGGCGGCCGGGCGCCAGCGCGGAGCCTGCGTGCTGGGAGCTGGGAGCCGGCCCCGCCCGCCCCGCGCCGCCCGCCCGGCCGCACCGCCCACCTCGGCGGGAGGAGGAGGAGGCGCCTCCCCGCGGCCGCCCGCGCTCTCCCGCGCGGCTCCGACGCCGAGCGCGGCCGCCGCCTCCCCGCGCCGCGGCGCCCCGAGTGCGGAGCGGCCCGCGTCGGCAGCGCGGCGCCCGGCGGGAGGAGCCGCTCGAGTCTGCTGCGCGAGGACGAGGAGCCGAGTGCGACGCGCCGCAGCCGCCGGAGCCCAGGTAGTCACACCCGGCGCCCGCTCCGGTCGCCGGCCTGCGCTGCCCGCGGCCCTCCGCAGGTGCCCGGCCGGCCTCGCCCGCCGCCCCCGCCCCCGCGCCCGCCCCCGCCCCGGACCCGCGAGCCAGCGAGCGCGTTGGCGCGGCCGGGCCGCCGGTCGCAGGTAGGGCCGGGTCCGAGCGCCGGCTGCGGGCGGAGCGGGCACCGCGGGGCCGAGCTCCGGGCGCCCGCGGCCCCGGCTGCGCGGTGGGTCGGAGCCGGTGCCCTGGCCGGGGGGCGGCGGACGGCGGGCGGCGGGGCGCCCCGGCCGGCGACCGGCTTTGTGGTGGCGCGTGTCCCCGCGTGGGCGCCCGAGCACCTGAGCGGAAAGTGCGCCCCGGACCCGCCGGCCCTGGCGCGGGGCCCGGCTCGTGCCCACGGCGGGGTGCGGCGGGCACGGATGTGTGAATGGTGCCCGTGAGCGCGTGTGGGCTGCGGCGCGAGGCGGGGAAGGTGCCGGGCGGGAAGAAAGGCTATTTATGGCACGGAGTTGGGAGCTTTCTCGGGGTTTCCTTCCGCGTCTCCCGAGCGTTTCGCGCTTTCTCTGCTCGGTCGCAGAATTAGAAGCCAATCTGCTTTTCCCTCTCCTTCCCACGGGGTGGCTGGTCTAAAATGAGGAAGTGCGAAAAATCACTCCTGGTATCACAGGTAGAAAATAATGGTTCTTAGAAGTCCCAGCTGCCTTACTCTGAAATGTTTTTGTGTCCCTCCTCTCACCGCTTCGGCCCCCACTAGGACGCCACCCAGAAATACCTGTTTAGCGTCTGCGAAAAGCTCCAATTCAGAAGTCGTCGCGGTTGAATAGTTTCTGAAATGTAAGGCACAGCCTCTGCTCACCTCTGGCCCCAAACCATTAAATGGAATGAACACACGTTTTACATAAATCTGATTTCATTAGGAGCCTTGGGGAGGACAGAAACAGGTCCCTGAGTGAGTTAGTACCTATTCATACCGAGACTTTGAAAACTAGTTTTCAGGGAAAGATCTAGGATATTGTTACTCTAGCGGCCATATAATTAGCTTTGGCTTCTCTTTCTGTTTGCTTTATGACAGGTACAAATTCCAGACATGACTTGAAGCTTGCAAATGACTTGGAGCAGAGTGTCGCACGGTGCTTTAGCAGATTTACGTTTGTCCTTTAAAGTAGCATCCTGCGTGTTCATAGACGTGCTGGCTGGTTTGTGATAGGAGGACAGGGCCCTTGGTTTAATTTTAGGCTAGGATGTATGTAAGTGCTCGCCAAACATAGTTTTTACAATGTTGAAATTGTTTGTTGTAATGAACTCTTCGAAAACTTCATCAAGGAAGACAGGTCAGCGTGGCGACTTATTGTGCAAGTGATTTTTCTTCATTTAATTTGATAAAATTTTGATTAAAAAATACCAACTATTTGCCTTCCTTCCATCACGAAGGTAGTCTTTAAAGATTTGATATTTTGATTCCTTTAGGGTCCTGTTAGTTTAAAATACAGTTTCCATAGTGAAGTATGGACAATTTTAGACAGTAAGTTAGAACTTTAGATGGAAAATTCCACTTTGCGGCCGCTTAGTGAAACTGTCCCCAGCCATTGGAGCACAGAGGTAACTGGGGGTGTAGTGTAATTAATGAACGGCTTTACTTCAATCATTGAAAGTCATATTTATCAGTATTTTCTTTGACATGGTCGGAGAGCAGTTGCTTTTTTAACCTTAGAAGTTATTTATAACAATATTAATATGCATCACACTCATGAAGTAGAAAAATGAAACTTTTTTTACAGTAAGTTTTCAGCTTTTTACTGTATTACTCACTGTTGTCGTTTGAAGGAGCCTGTCGTGGGTACTGTGAGAGTGCTGTGGAGGGTTCTAGGTCTGCCTTTTCCCCGTTCATTGGGAGCTGTTGTCCATTTGGGAGAAATCTGATGCACAGTTAGTCTGTGACTGTAAGATGAGGGCTGCAGGAGTGCCGTGACCACAGTGATGTGTTATCCTGCATTTTGCCTGAAAAGTCTCCGAAGTCTTACCGACTTGCTTGGCCTCGATTTTAAAGGAGTAGGATTAGTAAACTGTGGCTGAGAAAAAAGTGAAGGTCTAAGGTGGAAGTCTCTTGGAATTAGGAAAGAGGCGACATGTGGAACAGTACGTTGGTCTTGAAGTAGGTTTAGATCTTACTGGATGTTCTTGTGTGCAGGGCAGGTGAATGTGTTTTTGGTGTACAACACTGTACAGATTCCACGCTTGGAGTTCATTGTCAGTCAGCCAGCGACTTAGTGGACAAATCTTTGTACGGTCTATGAATAAGCAGTTCACACTTGCACTGCTCTAGTGGAGTGCTCGTGGAGAAACACGCTTTTAAATATCTGTCTGTGGGCACCTCATGGTGACGTGGTATCTGTTCATTTCGAGGTGTGCTTGTATAACCTTTGTATGGTGGAGTGTTTTAAGTACTTCCCTAACCACCCTCCTTAGGTTTCCTCTGAAATGTGTGAGAATATGTAAAACTAGTAGCATTAATGAGTGTTTATCAAATGCTGGCCATGTTACAGTTTTAAAAATTACCCAGTGAATAACACTTTTCTATACTATTTTTATTTTAAAATGTCTAGATTTATTAGCTCTACTATGGTAGCTTTTTCCTAAAAGTTATTTTGTACATCCACATAATAATAGCCCACTTTATATTATTTGACATGAATAAAGACCATACTGGGCTTGTGAGAATATTTTTTAGGATTGTAGCAACAATTCTTAAACTCCTTTGGATATCTTTTTGGGATTAATAGCAGGCGTGTGACCTGTCTCCACTCTAAGCAGAATGGTTTTTCTTTGTGTACGTACTCACTATTTTTAGATAACATGAAACTGTTTACAGTGCATTTTTAAAATTTTAAGAGCATAAGGGGAAATACTAGCACTGACATTGATGCCGTCTAATCAGTATGACAGCCCCTAGGTATGTTTTGGTGATAGTAAAGCCATTGTACAAACATTAGATAAAATTTTCAAAAGCAAAATGGAATTACTTTCAGATTAGTTGAATTAAAAGATTTTCACATATATTTTGTTGACAGCGCATAGATAAGTTACTACAGAAATGGAAGCTTATCGAATCACTGATTTTATAGTCATGCAAGAATGGAATGATTTCTAACATAGCCAAGGTGTGAGGTAGCGTATCTGTTAATTGGTCCCTTTTGAATTTGGGTTTGGATGGTATGTCACAGGCGTATCATTTTGATAATGCAGTCTTGCCCTACCGTATGACTGACAGTTTCTCCTTGATTTCCCTGTTGGATAGTGACAAAACATGCATTTCGCTGAGGACATAGGCTCCTACCAGAAATGTTATCTTCACCGTGGAAGGTGTGGGCAATAAGTGTGAAATCTGGGTTGAAGAAGCAGTGGGCAAAGATGGTGAGATTGAGGAAAAAACCACTGTAACAAAAGAAAGGTATTTTAGTATGAAGCTTAACATAAATGTAAGCGTGTGAAACTGACCATCCCAAACTACAGTTGCCACAATTTCAAGACAGCCTTCTCAATCCTGGTTTGAGCAAGTGTACTGCATTGTAACTGTGTCTGGAAGCGCTAAATGGAAGGAAAGATGGTGGTGGGAAATGTTTTTTTTTAAAATTTTATTTTATGTTTTTTTTTTTTTTTTGGACAGGGTCTCACTTTGTAGTTCAGGCTGGCCCTGAGCTCACTATGTAGCCCAGGCAAGCCTCCAACTCAGCAATCCTCCTGTCTCTGCCCCCTGAGTGCTGGGATGACAGGCGTGAGCCACCACGCCCGGCACTGTGGCATGTGGTATTGATTGCTGGTGGGCATGAGTCCCCACGCCTAGCATTGTATGTGGTTACCGGGGATCGAACTCAGGACCTTGCGCTTGCAAGGCAGGTGCCAGAACCACTGAGCTAACCCTCTGGCCCAGTGGTGGGAAATGTTGATGAGAGTCTTCAATGGGATGTTAAAATTGTTCAGAGACTTCTGCTTAGATAATTGACAGAAAAGTTGATTAGCTAGATTCCTTAAGACATGACTTTTGATTTTCTATTATTTACACTGAACTCACAATTTTAAAAATTTAGTTAAACTGATTTAATTTTTTGAATAAGTTCTGACCCTAAGGAAAATGTAAAGTTTTTTCATGAAGAAACATATTATCTAATTCCTAACTCTAACCTTGAGGATTTGTTCTCAAAACATATTCCCTGAGTAACAGCAGCAGCACCTCTTAATATTTTCCCATGGATCTGGCCCCCAAGCATAGGGTCAGTGAGTGAGAAACTCCTTTTCAGGTCTCCCGTGTAATTCGTACAGACTCTCACTTTAACAGTGAATTACAGAACCTCCAGCCTTGTGAATTACAGAATGAAAGTTAAGGTTGTGTCTTCTCTGTGTTTTGTATTTAAATACTGTGCTCAGATGGTAGTAAACTTAGCGATTTAGCCTTGGAAAATATGTTTTCCTTGAGAGGTTTTCATCTGACCCCTGTCTGCTCAGGAAGTTTTCTGTGAGCTTCCTTGCAGCCTGGGCTCCTGCCTCTGACACCATCTTCTTCCTCGAGCACACTGGTCTGCCAGCAGACTCCAGGAAATACAGCCAGTTTCTTGGGGTTGGAAACACTGCCAGCTCTTTCACGTGTGCTTCAGTTCAGTACTCAGTATTGGGCTTTGATGGTGCCAGATATTTAGGGCACGTTGCCAACCCCTGATGCTCGGACCGGTTGGATGAATCTTGGAAGTGTCTGTAGCCGGGTCTCTAGTGGTGTTCAGGCTGCAGTGCCCATTTGTGACCAGGACCAGCCCGGTTCATTTTTGTTGCATGTGACCCTTCCTGTCTTGGCTGTGTCCTACTGGAGAGATTTTCCTTGGTGACAGATCATTTATTAACATTCACTAAGTGTGAGTCAACCACTTTAAAAAGGATATGCCACTTAGCATAACTCCCAGGAACTTGGGAGGGTTGGTGAGCAGCATATAACCACAAGTGGAACGTAAGTTATTCTGTGTCATTTGGTGCCAGTGCACCATATATATGTGAATTTGCATAGTGTGTACGTGAGCTCTTTAGTTTGCCCACTTTTCCAGTTATTTGTTAATTTTAAGATTTGACCCTTTCACGTTACCCTTCCTAACCTTCTTTGAGTATATTTAGAATAACTAAAGAAACAAACTCCATGTGTTGTAATGGTGTCTGTTACTTTCCATATTTGTTATTGACACAGCACCTTTCCTGTGCTTGAGAAGTATTTGTTAAATCAGGTTTATTTTCCTTCCCCAACCTTTCTGGCAGTCTCAGCCAGTGGTCTTCCTTACTAGCCAGGTTCACACTAACTGCTGTGTATGGACCTGTTTACATCAAATGAGCTTTTTCTTGAGAATAGTTGTACATGATAAGCCTAAGCACTTGCATTGTGTTGGAGGTTTTGCATATGCGCTATACGTAGGTGTATGTGGTTTTGTTTGCTGTTGTAATGCCCAGAGAAATAAACAAACGGGTGGGCGTTAACATTCTGGGAAATTGTTCTTGTCTTGTTCATTTTATACATACATTGCCAGGGCATAAGTGGTGAGTATATGCAATGTGCTAAGTGAGTCTTTATAATATACAGTAGTATTCAAGACATTTAGAAAAGCTTTCGGGGGAAAAGCAGACCTATATCCCAGCAACACCACATGAGCAGATTGGGAAAAGGAAAGAAGTACTTCTTAACCTAACTGAAATGTAACGTTAGAATGCAGACTAAGATTAATTTATTTGAGGTAAACTTTCAGTGTGATTTATAAATAACAAAACTAATGAGTTTGTACATTAGTATTTTTGAATTTTCAAAGCACTATTACCTAGTGGACAGGTAGCTCAAGGGAAATTGTTAGATCATTTTCAGTATTCAATACACAGAAGACAGAAGAATACTGAAACTTTATTACCAAATGACTTGTTGAAAAGGTAGACTCTTCCTCCTGCATAATCAGTCTTAACAATACAGATTACTAAATTAGGCTGTTAAAGAGAACATGACGAACTTGTATGTAAGTATATAAACTTTTAGCAACATTATCACTGGAAGTGACCTGAGGGGGAAATTTTTACACTGCCCCAAGATGTGAGTATTGTGTTACTGGGAGACAGCTTCTCCAGCAGCAGCAGTGCAGTTGCCAGAAGCCTCAAGACCTGAACTAGAGAGATCTGGCGTGACTGCAGGGACAGGGCAATGTAAGTCCAAAGCCCTTCTTGAACCACCAAGGCGATGATGCTAACCGTTGAGGGAGGAGATGGAATGAATTGCTTCCCGAGGTATTTCTGAGGAGTCAGATGTACCATTCGATGATACAGAAAGCACCTAGCCTTTGAAGTCTAATGCAGGAAATAAGCCTGAGATATTTCATAAGTGACATTATAATTTGAGTACAGACCACAATGGCAAGTTTGTAATTCAGGGGATCCTTCTGTGTCTGTTCTGGCCTGATAAGCCATAATCTCTCCAGTTGTTTTTGGTGTGAGGGAGCTATCCAGGGTGCTAGGGTACTCCTTACATGTGTCTTGCAGAAGTGTGATGTATGTTGTATTTATTTATGTTAAATTGGAAGCTGCTGTTGCAGATGCTGCCTTATTGACTTAAAGTGACTACATTCTAGAATCTAGTGGATTCTAGTATATTCTAGTACGTTCAGAGAAACTCATCTCACACTAGAATTCTGTTCTGACTTCATTTACTAAATCTCCATTTGAAGTATCATAATTGTTCGTGCTTGTGCTGTATGAAGGCAGACATTTTAAATTTTATCTTCTTTCCTCATGAGTTAGTATACATATCTGAAGAGGGTGAAAGTGAGAACTGAGTGAATAAGCATATGCTTGGCCAGTTGAACTTGGTCCCCTTAGGTGAGAGGTGACCCATTTCAGTGCTAGCCACTGTCTTGAGTCCCACAGAGGGACTCAGTTTGGAAAACGCAGGTCAAGGGAGAATCTTTTTTTACTTCTTCAAATGCGAATCAGAACAGCAATTCCACATTCACTTTCTGAAGGTGCTGGAAGGTGGCATCTCCTCATCTGCCCATCACCCAGATTCCTGTTTTGAAATGCCTGCAAATCTGAGGCCATCTGAGCTGGCAGAATTCCTTCATTCAGTAAACAGACATTCCTGGGTCCTGTCCTGAAGCTGACATTTAATTCCTGCTCTCAGAAGCCTCGCTCTCTGTGGTCCTTGGCAGCCGAAAGTCGGTAGACTAATTTTCACACATTAGCAACCTCTTCTCTTGCCACACAAAGCATGTTTATTTTCGGCACTCGTGTAGGACATCTGGCCACTAATGGTGTTGACTTCCTGATTACTTTTACATGATGTTGATGATTGTGTGCCTGAATATATCTTTCCTTATGGGGATAGTCTCAGAATAGTTTAGATTTAGTCTCTGGGTCAGAAATTTCCTGTATTCTATAGTCTCAGAATAGTTTAGGTTTAGTTTCTCTTGTAAGAAATTTCCTGTATTCTAACTGCATGGACCATTAAAAAAATGTGCTACCTTTACACAAGGGGTATTTTCACACTGTAAATCTAACTTCTGTGTTTCACAGTAGATATACTATCTACCCTGCAGGTCATATATTTTTGTTTCCTATTTTACTTCTTTTTCCTTTCACTTATTGCACACAGTAATGGTTCAATTGCAAGGCTGAAAAGGAGAGCTGTATTTTTTAGCAGTTTTCCTTTGGGAACCCATGTACATAACTCAGAAATAATACAGGTTCAAAGGAGTTAAGTATAAAGGAAATGACTTTTAAAGTTTGAAAGTAAAACATAACAAATAAAACTTTTCTATGACCATTCTGAATCAGAGGGTTTGGGAAACTAATCATTTCTTTACTAAATATTTAGAATGAAGTCAGATGTATGATCCACACCAATGTTGTGAGTGAAAAGCCTCTGGTGCCATTTTTAAAATAATACTGGAACTGAAACACTGAGATAAAAACTATTTAATCTGTCTAAAAGAAAAATTTTCTTAAAATTATTCCAGAATTGCTTATGGATGTACACACAGCTGAGATCCTTTTGTAGGGAAACTGAGAAGGAAAGGATGAAGTGTGGCAGTCGTGTGAATCATTTGTGCAGCCCTAAACATTCTGGACAGTCAGTGGCTTCAAGGGCCCTCCGGGATCAGAAGTAAGGGTTGCCTCTGGTTTAAAGTGTGGGCCTGGGAAGATGGAGTTCTGCGGTGGGGACCTTTTTCTTCCACAGAAGAAGATAAAGTTGTACACCCTCATCAAGTAGGACAAGTACCACGCAATTAATGCTTTTCACTGGACTATCTTTTGACAGTCAAATTTGGATCAGTCTGTGTTAACATAAGTGTACATATAGGCACACATTGCTGCACAGAATGGTAATTTCTTATGACGTTTATCTTGGTTAAGCTGCTTCTAATTGGTCTTGATATTTCTAATCTTGTTTTTAAAGGGTTTAATCAGTGTTCTTCAGAGAAACGTTACTAGTAGGATCTGTGTGTATATGTGTATGCATATCTATCTGAATATTTATTTGAAGGGATTGTTCATATGCCTGAGATACCTGGGAGGATGGAATGTCAAGCAGAATATGTGTTACTGTCTCAAGGCTTATTTCCCTCTCTGGGAAAGCTCAGTTTTTGCTCTTAAGGCCTTTGATTGAATGAAGTCCATTCACATTATTGAGGGTAACATGCTTTAAACTCAAACAACTGTAGATGGACACTACATCTGCAAAGTATATTCACAGCAACATCTAGGGCAGTGTGGGACCAAACTTAGCACCATGGCTTAGCTAAGCTAAAACATAAAAATTAGCCATCACAGAGGGTGAGGAGTAATAAATATGTCATTAAGGCTTTTCTGCTTTACGTGGCATACATATATGTAAAATGTTGTACATCAGTGTTTACTAGAGAAGCTAATGTAATGCAAGTTATACAGATATATAAGAATTGGTAAGACTGGCTTACAGTGGCCGCCCAGAGTCAGGAGTGGGAGAGTCAGGAGGTCTGTGCACGGTGGGGATCTGAAGGACCCAGTGGAAGGCTTGGAGCCCACCGCAGCATCCTGTGTGAGTCTGTTTCAGGAGGCCGATGGGTCTGTGTTCAGAGGCTGAAAGATCTGTGCCGGGAGGCAGAAGACAGCTAGGATGGAGGCGAAGACTGGCACTCCTCCAAAGACACAGAGGCGGATCCGTCCTCCTTTTCCCCTTTATGCCAGCCAGGCAGAACCCCCTCCCCCAAGGTGTGGAATCACAGAGCCAATTTAGTTGTGCTTCTTTAACTCAAACTGACACAATCGATATTGACCATATATACCATATATCTATATCTATGTATCTGTATGTATTATATCCCACTTTGGCCAGAGATATTTTCTCACTCTTCAGTTTTTGGTTCATTTAGATACAGACTTGCTCTTTATTCACAGCTTGTAAGGATTTACTAAGCGTGAGCCCTGTACGAAAGCCACTGTTCGGGAACTGAAGAAAGAAAATGAATAGCAAGGGCTGTATCTGTTGAGCATCAAGTGTGTTCACTTTAAAGGAAGAACCACAGGTAGTTGTATCTATGGTAGATAAATTTGAGGAATAAAAATGTGCACTTTTCAGCTTTGCTAATTAAAAGTCATCTGTGCTATGAATGAGAAGAAGGCTCATAGTAAGTACTACTTTGCCTGCTAACTTTTCTTCAAGGATGAGCTGTACATACAGCTGTGTAATAAACAGTATGTTTACCCACTGAAGCCGGCTGTCGCTGGGTGGTGACGGTGTGCACAGGGTGATCTTAGCACAGGCTGGTTATTTTTGTCTGTATCCAATCTCTGCAGAGGCAATTCAGCGCACCATACTGAGGGTGATCTGGCAGGTGGACTGTCGTGTTATATTGAGTGTCTTGCTTTTCACGGAGGAGAAAGGAATAAATACCGACTGGCTGTAAGTGGAGATTTCTAAGGACAACTTTGTACACTAAGGGGCTGTGTTTTGCGTTTCTCTCCTTATTCATCGAGCATGGACTTGCCTGCCTGGCTTTGGCGGCTCTTCGTAAGCTCATCACACCTTGTTAATCCAAACGTAGATCTTCCACTTTGTTGAGGTCAGAGCACCCTCACCCACATGGCATATGCATTTAATCCTTTCCATTTATGCAGATCTCAGCTGTCATTACAGGCCTGACTCCATGAAACCTTCCATGACGACTCCCACTCGCCTGGGGAGATTCTTTGTGGCTCTCTGACTTGTGAGCGGTACTGAGCTGGCACCAGACAATTAAGTAGAGTCTGTTCTGCCACAGTGAGTTTTTCTGTAATATGAATTACCGCCTACATGGCGGGTAAATAGGGGAATTATGTTAGTAAAATGTGGACTTTGGCTTCTGCATGATTTTCTCCCAATTTATTAGTAGTTAGTTCCGCAAGTAACTCCAGCTGAATGGAAACCATGTATTCCAATACAGGCAACTTTAAATTTCAGGAGAGGGATCCACTGCGTATACTGAGTCCATATTCTTTTGTTGGTGTGGACGGGCTGCTGCTTTAGCTCTGCAAGTGCTATGTCGATTCCCTCAGTCTTTCCATGTTCACCTTTTCTGTATCAGAACCTCCTTTTGACCAAACTACTTTTGCCATTTTTTAAAAAATAACAATTTGTGCCTTCTCTTTCCTTTCTATGTTTTTGTTTTCTTTATTAAGAATTTTTTTGTCATTTTAGGCATAGAGGCATATATTTTTTATAAAAATTGTTATGGTTTTGGTTAGAACTTGGTGTTTTTACGTTATGTGGCTTGTGAGTGTGTTGGCTACAGTCCTGTTTTGGGTGATTTGTTTGTTATATTTATCATTCACTTTTTAGAATGGACTGCAGTAGTGGAAATTATGTAATATTTTTTCAGTGTCCACTGTGTGCCACTCCATATTGCCGAGGTCTGGTGTGTGAAAATGAACAAGACTAGCATCTTTGTGCTCAGAGACTCCAAGCAATGCCCTGTTTGCCAGTGGTTCTGTGGCTTTGCCCGGTTGAGGGGCTGGAAGGGACACAGTGAGGGGCCGTTGTGATGGTCCTGAACATTCTCTGTGATGCCTACACTGCTGTCCCATCCCTGAGGTTTTACTTCTTTTCTGGTACTGGAACTCAAACTCAGGACCCTGCACGTGCCAGGCAGCCATGGCACCACTGGGCTGTTTTCCTGGCCCCCATCCCTGCTTTTTAAAGTCAGTTTCTTCCAATTTCACCCTCAAGTTGGGGATCACTTTAGCGTACTTTGTTAATCTTCCTCAACACCATTTGCCTGTCTTCCATTGTACCAGTTTATGTGCCATAAACTAGTAACTGTGGGTTTAGTGTCATTTGTAAAATTCTGTAAACTTTCTTTCATTTTAAACCATGAGCTTTATACTAATAAAGATTGTGTTCCTTTGATTCTCGTATTTAATTCCATGTCTTAGCAAGTCCACACATGCATGCTGGGAATTAGTAAACATAAATGTATTATATAAGTACATGTATGTACATCAGGTATACAGGAAATTTTACAGGAGTGAAAGGTTTAATGGCTAACTTAATGTTCCTTATTTTTTTGTTTTTGTTTTTTTTTTTTGGAGACAGGGTCCCGCTTTGTAGTCCACGCGGGCCCTGAGCTCACTGTGTAGCCCAGGCAAGCCTGGAACTCAGCAATCCTCCTGCCCCTGGCTCCCGAGTGCTGGGATGACAGGTGTGAGCCACCACGCCCGGCACTGTGGTATGTGGTACTGATTGTTGGTGGGTGTGAGTCACCACGCCCAGCATTGTATGTGGTTACCAGGATGGAACTCAGGACCTTGCGCTTGAGAGGCAGGCGCCAGAACCACTGAGCTAAATCTCTGGCCCAGTGTTCCTTATTTATTAACAACTAAATTTTGAATATTTTTCCTAGAATTAGTTTTTTCTCCTGTTATCACATTTGCTATTACTGCCTTACCAGCCGGAGTGTCCTTTACTTATAAAGAGACTTTGGCTCCCAAATTACACAATATCTTTTAAAAGCAGAAGATATAAACTACTTGTCAGGTCATTCTATTTATTGCTTTTTCTACCAGACTTAATGTGTGGATTCATTTCTTGAAATTCTATTTTAGTTAGCTCATACTTCCCTGAACTTGGGTGTCTGCCCTGCTTTGTCAGGTTTTAGCTAGGAGATGCATACACTCTTGCCAGGGCACCTTGATTATAGAAGGAAAAGTTTGTTATCTGTTGGATTAATTTTAATTTTCTGTTCTTGAAGATAGCTGTACTGTTTCCCATTAAATATGGCACATAGATGACTGTATTATTTTAAGGGAAGCCTAGATTAAGTTTCCTCTTTGTGAAATGAAATGCCACATTTGTGCATTTTGATCACTTATGTGTTCTTTGTTTTTGCTTTTGGTATATGGGATTGAACTCAGGACCTTGTAGTAGTGAGGGAAGTGCCCGAACCACTGAGCTGAATCCCCAGCCCACTTACAGGTTTTTGAATAGTTCAGTAATTTAACTGTCATTATTTAGTGTTCTAAATATCAACCAAAAACATGAATTCATCTAAATTCATCATTCTTGAGTAATACTTTTGCAAAATTTTAGGATCATTATTTTTATTTCAGGAAGAACCTATTTTGGACTACCTATAGTTTAATTTTGATGGGAAAAGTATTTTAACTTTTAGATAAAATAAACTTCTAGATAAAATGTATGATGATAAAATCTAAAACATTTCTATTTTCTTTCTAGATGATATTTGGAATGCTAATCTCTCCCTTTATTATCTTCTACCCTTAACATATTTTAATCTCAAAGGCCTCAATTAGATAGATTTCAAGTAAGAATCTCAGGAAATAGAGTATTTTTCCAGTTTAATAAAGAAAACATCATTTTTATGCATAGAGTAGCTAGCTCAGCAGTTGTGGAATGCCACATAATCAAAATAACATGTAAATAATTAAAGAGTTACATTATAAAACTGAGAAGGGAGAAAGAAACAATAAGTGTATGCCTGTGTGCCTCTTGTGTCATGTGTTACTGGCTTTAAGATAAAAATCTCATTTCTGTACCAGTGAACTTTTCCGATTGATGTTTTATGCCCACTTCCACTGACATTGTTTGTAAGTTTATATTGATTTGATGCATTTTACTTTTCGATATGTTATATTCAAAGTGATTATTTTAGATCAGAATCTGTGTCTATTAGGAGCCAGTTACAGATGTCTGAGCCAGGGGAATATGATCTTTATATAATCATTGTTTTAAAGATCATATTATCTACTTTACATTATTTTGACTATATTAATACATACTCTATTTGTGAAGTGACAGGTGATGAAAATTGTATATATCATTCTTTTATCCATCGGAGAGCTTTTACTCTGGAGAAAAGACTCAGCATCCTTATCTAATAAAACAAGTAAAAAAAACCCCTACAAATGATAAAAATGAAAAATAAGAGCAGAATTTTATGTTGTGCAGAGCTATGTATTCATTAGCACTGTCATGACCTGTTGTCACTGGGTTCTTCTTATGATATTGACAAGCGGAGAGAGAGAGCTGATAGATTTCTTGAAATAATCTGTTATCTGTTGGACAGCGTAGTAGCTAACATTTGCTGAAAGCTGCTGTTTAGTTTCTATAAAGCAACACTTTTCCCTCCCAAAGACTTAGATGAAAATAAACTTCAAATAGGAGATATTTAAAGTAGTGAAAAAGGAGTGAAAGGAAGTATTGTTCTTTTCGATGTGTGATTATGTGAGCTAATTTTTTAACGTTCATCTATATTACTAATCTTTAGAAATGTGAGACCAAATTTATATAGCTCAGATGAAAATTTTAATCAACATCTCCAGCGCAAGAATAGATTGAGATGTTCTAATATGTAAATTCTGTTTAAAGTTTTATAGAGAGTAAAATAATATGTGCCACAAGTTATGCTTTTTCCTCTGTTTAAATTTAACAGATGGAAAGGGTATAGTCATCTTTTACCTCATAAAGTAATCTGTGTTCCAGTGCATGTTAGTTTTGAATTAATCTGGAAAAATAATGACTGTCTTTCTTATTACTGTTATGTTTGATCCAACATCTTGTACTTTGTTCAGGAAGTGGATCACAGTACAGATGTGAGTTCATTACAGAAAAAGAGTGGTGTTGCTAGAACATTTTCTTTGATGAGAGTGACTTATTTGATTGATTTTGTTACCTCTTAATTGTTTCTTTGAATGATAAACAAGTGTATTATTTTGGGTGTACTGGGGATTGAACCCACAGTGATCTTCATCCCTGGACTGCTTTCTTTCTTTTTGTTTTGAGACAGTTGCTCCCTGCCTTGCCTGGGCTGAGCTGCAGTCTGCAGCCCTCCTGCCTGAGCTCCCTAGAGTGCTGGGACTGCAGGCATGTACCCCCATGCCTGGCAACAAGTGTACTTTTGTATCATCCAATTTTGATATGGCCAGATGATGTTCATAAAATACATTGATGGCGAATACATTACTGTTTATCCAAAGGGCACATATATATATAATATATAATATATATATTTTATATATATTATATATAATATATAATATATAATATATAATATATATATTATATATATTATATATATATATATTTTTTTTTTTTGAGACAGGGTCTCGCTTTGTAGTTCAGGCTGACCCTGAGCTCACTATGTAGCCCAGGCAAGCCTTGAACTCAGCAATCCTCCTGCCTCTGCCTCCCGAGTGCTGGGATGACAGGTGTGAGCCACCACGCCCAGCTCCAAAGGGTATATATTTTTTTTTTTTTTGAGACAGGGTCTCGCTTTGTAGTTCAGGCTGGCTCTGAGCTCACTATGAGGCCCAGGCAAGCCTCGAACTCAGCAATCCTCCTGTCTCTGCCTCCCGAGTGCTGGGATGACAGGCATGAGCCACCACGCCCGGCTCAAAGGGTATATTTTTAAAATGGCATCCTTTAAAAAAACAGTTCATGAGAAAATGAAAACTTTAATTTGAAGAAGTACCATTACTTTGGTGATATTCTTATATATTTAGCTATTTTCAAATCAGCATTGATGCTGATATTAGACTCTGAGGACATATACATTATATCCCATTAAAACTTGATATCCTTGTACAAGCAGTTAGCATATAGTAGTAAATATTTTCATAATCTCCATAATACATGAAGTTAAATCATGGAATGCGTTCTGTGGGGAAGGGACTGTGCGAAGTGTCTACAGAGGAAGGTCTAAAAACATAACACATTCTCAGGGATGACACCAATGATTCAGGGAGAAATTTTCTGTCATTTATCTTACATAACTGCTTATTCTATTGCAGTGTTTCATTATACATGGGACTTTTTATATGCTGAATTATTTTTGAGTTATTAAAATGTACAGTAAGTACTGGGACATACGAAAGTTGTATAGGCTATGTTCGAATGTTTACCAGGCTCTTATTAATTATTCTGAAAAGGTAATTTTATGGAACATATAACCAGTTATACTAGAAAATACTTAGGCACAACTACTTTAGACTTGAAGGTGATATGAGTACAACCATACATTAAACACTTAATCACATTTATTCTGAAACTGAAATACTGTTCCACTAGTTATACTAATGTGCCTTAACTTAAAATTTTTGTATAAGATCATTAGCTTTATAATAGGTTTTGAGCAAGATAATTTAAGAGTGAAATTTAATTTTGAGTTTATAAATATATTTAAGGAATTAAGGAAATTAATGTGCTCTTTGTTTTACTTTCAAATAAGCATGTTTGTAGGAAAAAAATCAGTTTGTGAGTTATTTGTGAATTCCTTCTTCTTTCAAGATTTTATTTTGAAATATTCAGTGCTAGTGTCCAATGAAAATGCGGTGCTACATCTTTTGCATTAAGATGGTATCTGTCTTAGTCACTTTCCCATCACTGGGACAGAATACCGGCACCTTAAAGGCGGAGTTCATTTTGGCTCACCTTTTAGAGGTTCTGGTCCTGGATGGCAGAGCACAGGGTCGGAAGACTGGAGTGGTGGAGAGCTGCTTCCATCACGGTGTTCTGGAAGCAAAGAGGAAGAGAGGAAGGAGACAGTATCCTCTTCTAGGTCATACCTCCAGTTATTCACCTGCTCGGACCAGACTCAACTTCCTGATGGCCTTTAGCTATCAACTCATGGTGGGCTAATCTACTCATGAATACAGCACCCCCAAGATCCTAATGATATGGCGGAATAGATGTAATTCCTAAACCTACCTAATGTCTGATACACCGTGTTTGTGCTCCTCGAAATTGAAGACTGAATCTGGGAAATGATGGAGGTTAAGAGTAGAAAATTTATTGAGAGAGAGAGAGAGAGAGAGAGAGAGAGAGAGAGAGACAGCTCCTGAGAAAGATGGGAGGAGACTTGGGTGGGAGGGGTTTTGCAGAATCAAGGGGTGGGTTCAAAGTGAAACAAGCGATAAGATTATAAGTATAGTCGTTTAGGCATCATTGATCCAAAGGAGAGACAAGTTATGTAGCAAGCATACATGGCTGACATTAACTCTGATCAGTAATCCATAATTTTAGTCACGTCTTTAGTAGTCTTAGTCTCAGTTTTAGTGAGTGGGAAAAGATGGTTCTCACTTAATGAGATAATGGTTTATTTATAGTTCTCAAAGGGGTGGTGCTCATCCCTCAGAAGTACCTGGGCATTTTATCTTAATCTTGAGGCCTGACATTTAGTGGATGTGCCTCCAGTTACAGTTTCGATTTGTCCCCGTTGACTGCCCACAAACATCTCTACCTACTTGGGCCGCCTTTAGCGCTGTCACCCCACAAGTGCCACTTGTGATCTCATGAGGCTTTGGAGGAACATCCGGATACAAACCCAAACAGTGTTATTGATTGATAACATTGAAAAAACAAGGTCTCACGGTAGAATGCATGTTCTTAGAAAATAATAAAGATTTTTTTATAATGTGTTAATGTAGACATGCTCCTGGTTGTGGAATCAGAGGGGGTTGGATATAGGAACTTGGCTACCTGTAGTAACAATCACAGGCAATTTTAGCCTGTAAAGTGCTTCTATAAATTGTTTACATTGAGTCTTACTAGACAGTTTTGCTTTTAGTTTTACAATGGACAAATATGAGGACTAGACATTAATGATTTTCCTTTGGCCTGACTTCAGTCTGACTTTGATCTGCTTTTATATGTTTATGTCTTTGTCACACTCTGTACTGCCTGTCAAGTTGCACCTTTCACATGCATTCATCTCTGTGTGTTCTGTCCTTCTAGAGAGGATGGAATAGGAATAGTTTCATCATTTTTCATGTGCTTTGTTTTACAAGTAGATCACACACCCTTCATAAAAATGTGACTAATAACATACTTTGACAGTAAAACATGTTTTGACTTTGTAAGAACTTTATTCATGCTTTTTAAGAGATCTATTTCAGAACTTCAGTGATATTCATAATAGTAGGTAATAGTACTGTTAGAGCTCAGTAATTACTGGGCACTGTTCTAAGAACTGTGCACATATTGGCTCATTTAATCCTTACAGTAATTTGATGAAGTGGGTGATATTTTCATTACTTTGCAGTCGAGGTATTGAGAGATAGAGCTGTTAAGGAAATAGCCCACGTTTACACAGTTAGAAAGTAGAGTGGGGCATCCATGCAGCTGAGCCAGTGTCACTCTCAAAGCCACTGCGTGACACGGACGTGGACCCTAACCAATCTGACTTCATAGCTACCAGCATATTTTGTCATGAGACCAAGCCATGTTCTTAGCTCTTTGCAAAGCAGTGAGAGTCTGGTAAAATTGTGCACTTCTATTTCACTGGTAATTCTATTTCATTGGTACGCTTGACCTTCATGTTGGAGGTAGTTGTGTAGTTGCCATAAACCCAGAAATTACTAGGAAATATCTCCTAAATTGTAATAGTCTGAGGTTCTATAAGTCACTTTATATATTCAGTTGTTTTTCAAAGTGTTCATCTTTGGAAGAGGGAAAGTAATTAATTGATAATAGAAGTAACTTATGAATATCCTTGGCTTCAGTATGACAATTTTTGGGAAGCATTATAGTGAACAACAACATGAAACTTCTTTAGGTAATTTTTGATGATCAGAAATAATAGGCTTATTTTTAGCTGAAATTTTTTATTTAAAAGCTATTACTCTTGAATTATTTAGAGCTTTGCCTAAGATATTTAGTGATACAGAAAAAAAAACATTCAATTGTTGGCAACTAGTCTAACTCATCTCCAGGTTGGTGTTATCTTGCCTCAAAATGGGGACGCATGGGAAAGGCCACATGCCCTCTGGCTATGAGCAGAGTGTAAAGAACTCTGGCACTCCTAGGCCAGACAGCATCTGCCAGGACAGTTGTCAGCGTATAGGGATTTGGGTGTGGAGAAAAATCTGGTTCCTCATCAGTTGAATCTTTATCCACCCATTCTCCAGTTACTGCTCCTGAAACTCTGCTTCCCCTCCTCCTTCCATTCTTACTCCAATAGAAGTGGGCCAACTTCAGAGTTTTATTTAAGTCTGTGTGCTAGAGGGAGTTCTCCTCCATTTCCCCCTTTATACCTAGAAAATTATCTCTGGTTCTTACTTTTTATTCTTCATTGTTTCCCCTGAAAGGGAGCTGAGGGTTTGATAAGCCTTCAGTATTCAAGAAAAGAGAGAAAAACACCAATTTTTAAATATCAACTTAAGGCTTCATTGCACTTAATCACTTTATGTTTTTTAATGGAATATTTAGCAGCTTTGTAGAGGGGACAGTAATGGGAGGAAGTCAGAAATCGCTAGTGCTCATGCTGATTTTTCAAACTATAATCTGTTCCCAAAGGAATATATATCAATGTAAGTTAGACTGAAGTTTTAGATTTTTTTTTCTATGTGTGCTTTTAAGTATAAGCCTCATAGTAGTCTAAGTAACAGTAGCCTCTGTGGAAAAAATAATGTAAACTCACATTTATGGAAGTGATCCCCTGGCCATTAGGGGGTAAGAGGGATGATGAACACACCATCCCTCTCACCCCTGCCGTGCTAAGGGTTGCATAATCTGTAACCAGTTACAGTTGTGTAGAATTTCAACTTTTTTTTTCATGTTTTAAAGATCACCAATGGCTCATGAAGCATTCTGAATGTAAAAACCTTTGTTCTTCTTGATCATTTACCTTTATCACTCTTGTCAATGTTCTAAATGTAATAAGAACAAACCAGGACTGGGGTATGGAAACCAGGGCTGGGCTGGTGTCACTTTGTCATGTGTAGGAGATTGTAGTTATTAAAGGAATGATGTCTAACTCAAAACCAGCCTTATCTGATCAAAATATCTTTGTAGAAAACACATGTGATGCATGGTGTAGTGTTTATAGGTTTAGTATTTATAGATAACTTTAATAATCATTTTGTCTGAGAACCTGAATCAGTTACATATACATGTGTGTATGTATATGTATATATAGATATATGTATTTAATTTATATCATTATGTCTCCAGCGTACCTCATCATTTTGGTATTGTTGCTTTGTAATTAAATTGTACTTAATTTTTAAGGCATTTTTGATACATTATTAGTTTTCCCCATTGGAAAATTATTTGATTCACTAAGTTCAGTAACCATGCTCTACCTTGGCAGAGATTTGCTTGGTTGATTAGCATGAGTGACTGTATGAAAGATTTAAAACAAACCTATCAAAGAAATTAGAACTAAAATCCTCCTATTGAATAATAAAAATTCATGCCTGGAACACTTTCAAATGTACTAAAAAAGTCAGATGTATGCAAAATGAAAGGATAGTGAATAAAGGAAATGGAATAATAAAATCCAAGATATAAAATTATGTGTACAGTGTTTTAAACATTCTTGCTATTATATTTTGACTTATTTAAGAACCTCACAATAGAGGGTTTATTCAGAAAGGCATATTTATAATTTTGATTTAAGAATCTTTTATTTAAAATATGCTATTTTCATTATGCAGTTATTTGAAAATATTTGGTATGGTTTCAGTAAGTGGGGTCAACATCCTATTTGGGATTTTAAAAAATTTTAAATGTTAAACCAGTCATTTGTAATAGTATACACACACTGAGGGTATAAATTGTAATAGACTTCAGTGGAGGAAAGTAACAGACCTCACTGGAGGGAAGACAGCCTCTTTAATAAATGGTCCTGGAAAAACTGGGCTGTAACCTGCCAAAGACTAAAGCTAGATCTATCTCTTTTACCATGCACTAAAGTAAAATCAAAGTGGATTACAGACCTAAATATTAAAACAGTAACACTAAATCTGCTACAAAACAGGTTAATTAGAACTCTTGGAGACATTGGCATAGGGAAAGACTTTATGAACAAACCTTTATAGGACAGGAACTATCTGAAGGGATCAAAAAATGGGATATCATCCTATTAAAAGACTGCACAGCAAGAGAAAGCACTGACAGAGCGAGAAGATAACTAATAATATGGGGGGGAAATCTTTACTAGCTGTTTCTCAAAGAGCTACAATCTAGAATATATAAAAAGTTTTAAAAATTCATCCCCCCACATTTAAAAACCCAATTCAAAAATGGCCATCTGAAATGAACAGACACTTTTCAGGGGAACAAGTAAAAGCATCCAAGAAGCATATGAAGAAATGCTCAACATCACTGGTCATTCGAGAGGTGCAGATGAAAATAACACTGAGATTCCGTCTCACTCCACAAAGAATGGCTGCTATTGTGAAATTAACCAGCAATAAATGCTGGTGAGACTGCGGGGAGGAAGGAACCCTTCTCCACTGTTGGTGGGAAGGTAAACTGGTACAACCATTGTGGAGATTCCTCAAAAAACTAGGATTAGCGGTCTCATTTGACCCTGCTGTTCCCCTGCTAGGAATACACATGAAAGAATTAAAAGAATCCTATCAGTGTGGCATATGTACGCCCTTGTTTATAGCAGCTCATTTTGTAATAGCCACATCTTGAAAACAACCCAAATGCCCATCAACTGGAGACTGGATAAAAAAGATTTTTTTTAATAAAACAAAGCAGAATATTACTTTACCATAAAAAATAAGTTTGAGTCACTTATACTCAAAGGGACATACCTTGAGGACATACTCATAAGTGAAATAAATAAGTCATAGGTATGAATACCATGTCTTTTCTCTGGTATGAGAATCTGAAGATGGAAATGAGTTCTAGAATGTATGACAGATATTCTGAAATAAAGAATATTCAAAGGGAAAAGAGTAGGGGTAAGTAATGAAAAAGAACAATATGATGTTAAAGCATATGTATATAGGTGTGGGATATTGTAGGGGGGGTAAAAATGAGAATTAACTCATGTCATATACTGGTATAAATTCCAGTGTTGAGTGTGATTGTGATGTGTATACAAAAAGTACCAATGAAGAATTAAATGAAAAAAGCAAAAAAGAGCAAATGCAGATAATCATTTTATATTTTTAAGGGAATACTTGATTCTAGGAGATAATTATATCAGTAAACTTATTATCCATGTTCATTTAATTATTTAGTAACTTAGTACTCAGTAGTTTTGATCCAGTCTTTACAACACACATTTGTATTACGTTACAATGTGAAGATGTGGATCTGACATTAAACAGCTTGTATTCCAAGGAAGTAGCTAGATAAATACAGTATATTTTCTAATGCATTAAATAGGTAGAATGGAAATGCCATAAAGTGTATATAAAAAGTCATATGATTTTGAAGGATAATCAGTTGAATTATGTAGAGGACTTACCATCAAAGATGGTAATTGAGTTAGGTTCTATACGTGTATATGTATATATGTGTATACACACATACATATATACATGTATACATATGTATGCATGTAAGCTAAAATGTTTTTCATTGCAAGTAAGCTAAATCAAAGTATACTTGAAGTACTTATATAATATGCCTAAATTCACAGAGCCTGATGGTGTAGAGCAAGAATCAAATTCATGGTACTGTTTACAGTCAACCAGAGCATATGGTCAGCTTCAAAACAGAGTGATTATGAAAGGGGTGTTTAGCTCAGTAGAGGAGGTATAGACCAGAGATAGCTGCATATGGGAATCAGAAACCGGAGGCTCACAGTCCATTAGATGTCCGTCTCAAGAGGGGTAATAATGTAGCTGTTGCGGCCAGAGACATGAAATTGTGAATTGATGCCATGAATTTGAGTGTGTTTACAATGGAGAGATGAGAAAAATCAAACAGAAGAGAGCTGGTATCGAAATCTGAGAGTCAGAGAGTAAGACTAAGCAAACAAGAGGTAGGACTTTCAGGAGAGTTCAGTGACAGTGAATACAATAGGAAATATGAAGAGAATGGCTTTCAAAGCAAAGAAATGGCCAGTGTACGTAGTACTGTGACACAGTCCCTCAGGCTTGGTGACTCACCAGGTCAACAGGGGAGGCCTGTTGGGAGACCAGTGTTATCAAGTGGCAATTATAGAAGACACGGAAGTAGGGCTAATGAAAGGGCACAAAGACTGTTTATAGTTGCAGAGAAATTCCATTGGACAAAGACATGTTAAAATAATCACCAGGGAAATAAAATAGGTAATGAAGCCTGCTGTTGGAGCTATGGAAACAAATTGAATGAAAAACTCTAGAGAGGCAAAAAACTAAAGAAGAAGTTGAATATTGACAAAGATAAAGAAGTCGCATACAACTAAAATAGAGTGACAAGACTTGGGACCGATCGCAGCGTCTGATTGGTGTGCTCTCAGCCACGTGCGAGGCTCAGTCACGTGATGTGCCACCCTGTTTTCAGGTGGGATGCCCTCAGTGCACTGTTGACAGACTCTCCCTGTTTCTTCCGAGTGCCCAGCAGAATGCTTTCCTCATTACGTTGCTGTCCTTTATCATGTTTCAGAATGGGAAGCTCGATACTTTTTATGTTTTCCATGTTTTATTCCAGTAGTGCTTAGGTTTCATCATTTGGCATAAAGACACCATAGTTAATGGATTCCCTACCAAAAAAAAAAAAGGCTAAAATTCAAATCTAATTGCCAAAAGATAAGCTGTCACAAATAGACATTGTACGGAGGAAAACTGCCCGCCCATGCTCGGTGCTCGCGAAAATGTCTAACATGTGGGGGACTCTGAGTTAATGTAGCGAGAGAGAGAAAGAAGAGGACTTTATGTACACGTTTACTTATTTTTGTGCTTTTTCTTTGTCCTGGTAACCTTTGCTCGCGTTGTTCTGAGTGTGCAGCATTATTCTTGTTCTCTGCAAAGTAAGAGAAATTTCATTGTGTGCAGGTACAATGAACCCTTCCTCGGCACTCTGTTCCTGATTCATACTCCCTGAGCGAATATTTACCATCACTGGTACTGTGTGTTAAATATTATTTCATCTATATTCTGAAAATGAGCACGCTGGAATATAGAACTGATGTTCTTGTTGATCAGTTAACTGCATTTTGATGCAGTTAACTCAAGGTCAGTAATCTCTTAGCCATGTGAGAGTCCAGGGCCATCTTTTATAAAACAGTTTTTGAAGCAAATAGGGAAAGGCAGCCTTGGATAGAAAGAATGTGCGGAGGCCACATCTGGCTGAAAGGACGGAGGGCAGCGGGGGCGCAGCATGGGAGCGGAGTGGACGGACACGGCAGCCGGGGCTGCGGGCTGACCGTCCGGACCGCGCACTCTCACTGCCCGCTGACCACCTCTGGTTTCCTCTGGAGTGGAAAGGGAGGTCTTCCGCGCGTTCCCGTACGTTTTCCACGTCCAAAGATCAATATGTTACACATTTCATATCCTGCATGCCAATAATTGTTCATGCTTCATCAGTTAGTAACTGTAATAGTAAAATTCTTCTGTTATTTCTGGCATTTGGGGCAGGTAAATATTTAACCTAAATGAATCCTAAAGCTTGTATTTATTCCTGTCTGTATAAAAGCTAACTCTCATAGGCAGTGTATTTTAATTAGAAAATAACACCTTACCTTTTATTTAAATGAAAGTGGCTTTACCCTAAACAGTATCCTAAATGTCTGGAAATTCAGATGTCAAAATCCTAACAGTGATAAAGTCCAGAGAGTCATTAAAAAGCTAAATTCATTCATAGGCTGCAGGGTGTCCTGAGGATGTGGCTTTTACCTTTTTATCTGTGACCACAAACAATTGCTTTTGTTCTTTGCTAGCATGTAGAGGTATGCCCATGGGCTTTCTTTCAGCTGAATTTATAATATTTAGTGTTTAAAAGTACAAAGAATCATATTCCTAAAAAAAAATAGTGGATTTAAGTGTGTCTGAAAGATGGGTTAGATAGTGTGTTAATATTTTAGGTCACTAGAAGTCCACTAGCTGAGCACTGTAAAACACTTGGTGACTTTTGTCAGCCATGGAAGTTACATAGGTGTGTCAGTACTCCAAGATTACTTTTATTTATGTATTTATCTGGGGTTTTCACATTTTCTGTGGTTTAATGATAAATGTTTATTTACCTTCACAGAAAGCCATTACATTTATTTTCTGATGCATAAATATTTCTATTTTCATAATATTTTTAGTTTGTGATGCAAAATTTAAAGAGTGCATTGTTAAAGGCAGATTCTAAGTCTTGTGTTGCCATGATAACAGAGGCACGGTGACTTACAAACTTTAGATGTGTTTTTGATTCAGACTTTTGGAGCCAAGAAGTCCACGGGGTGTGGCCGTGGTGTTTGGCAATGGCCTGGTACTGTGCCGTCCCACGGTGGGTGTGAGGGCGAGCGGGAGCGAGCGAGCAGGGCAACAGGGCCCAGTTCACTCTCCAAAGGCACGTACGCCAGTGCTAGCTAACCCGTCCTGCAGGGGCAGCACCGAGCTGTTCCCGGGGACACAGCTCTCCTACCCTGTTCCCCTCCCGCTGGCCCCGACCCCTAACAGGGTTGAAGTGATTGTTTCTAACACATGAACTTCGGGTGGCACATTCCAGTCCTGGCAGCGGTCAATGTGACGAATGAACTTCTATGTAATAAATGGGGACAGTAGTGTTTCCTAGAATTAATCTGGCACAGAGCAACTCGCTTACTTAGGAGAACACTGCTTTTAAATTAATCAAAATTTATACACTTGAGCTCTGGAGGCTTTGAATTTCATCTCCTTGGTGCATCTGTTTGCTACACAGTGTTTGCTTTCAATGTACTAAAGAAACTCTGCAGGGATATTCTGCTTTTACCTTTGATTTCAGAATTTGATGGTCTGTTCTTCCAGTGTACACGGTCTGTTCTTCTAGTGCAACTTGAACTTTGAATAACAAATCTACACTTTTTCTCTATATAATTAATTCCTATTGAATCTGTATTTTTTGTGCTTCAGTTTTTTCTGGGTATTTTGGATGTATTATCTAATTAAATTTATAACAACTACAGAGGGTAGTCTCTGTTGTGTTTCTTATTTAAAAATAAAAGACCTGAGAGAGAGGGAGATTAAGTTAACTTTTCCTAGGGTCACCTCAAGGTCAAAGGAATGAGGCCCCTGTGAGTAGAAATCACCTAGTTTTACTTATTCTGGATTTGTTTCTCCAAACAAGGTTTGCACCGTTGAATAATTAACAGAACTTGATGACTTCGACTTCATCATACCGCCTGGCTTTGAGGTGTGTCAGTAATAACGATGATGAAGGGGAGTGATGATGGGCTGGATAATGGGGAGTGATAAGGATAGGGGGGATGAAGTTGGGGGGGCTATTTATTCGTGAAGGGGCTGTGCTTTCTTGACTGGGCTGCACGTCGTGAAGTGCGGTTCCTTTGAGGGGCATTGCCTGCCCACTTCTGCAAAGCGTCTCCTTTAGCAAGGGCTCCATCTGGAAGCACCCCTTTCTGGTTTTCCCCTTTGTGGTCTTCTGCTACTGTTGTGGGTCGTATGTGTTGGGAACTGACAAGCACCTTCCGGGTGCTGCACCTCTGCAGTGTAGCCACAGGCACCCTCCCACTCACGGCTCTTCTGGTGACGGGCCAGGAGCTCCTTGATGATGTTCGATAGCCACGTTTAGTGGAGATGTAGTTTTTCATATCATAAAGATAAAGTAGTTACAACTTCCCAAATTATTAAAGTTTTAAATTTTATTTTTCAAATTTTGGCCCCTACTATTGCTTTTCTAGGGAAGAATCTATTCCACAGGTTACACTTCTAATCTAGTACAGAATTTTTATTTACTTACACAAGAAATGACAGCAGTTACAAAAATTTAAAATTCAAGGAATAGTTGAACAGAAGTTTTCCTTTAATGGTTGTTGGCCAAAGAAGAGACTATATATAAACTGTTAAGCTCTTGATGTCTTACTTTTTTCTTCTTTGCTAATCAGGGTAATGGAGAGGGATGCTGAGACAGCCGGAATGGTAGAGTTAGTCAAGGGGACCTGCCACTCACAAAAAAGCGTGTTAGCCTCAAGAAGAAAAAGAGTTTCACTTGAAAAATTGGGGAGTTACTATAAACTATTATGTTGCTGAAATGCATTAATTTTAGAAACCTTTCTATATTAGAATGGAAACTTTTTAAAGGTAGAATATGAGACTATGGATAGTATCCTCTCCTAACACTTTAGTATCCTCTCATGACACTTTTAGTTTTTTCTTCCTCATTAGCTTGTCTTTGTGTGTCTGCCATTGTTGGTTTTATGGGTTTGAACCACCGAGGCTCAGTATGTATTATTCTGTTCTCTCTCTCAAGCTTTAAGCTCAGTTCTGAGCGTAACGCTTCCTTGTAATTTTCCAGTTGAGGTCCCGAGACAGTGCACACACACTGGGCCCTGTTCCCCTGCCTGCTTCTTCCTGCCCTCTCTCATTGCTCTGTCTTTAAGGCATTTTTAGGTCTCCTACAGCAATGACTGCCCTGGCTCCCTTTTTTACTTTCATTTTCAGTGATCAGCTGGAGGTTTTCTAAACTTTCCTGTGACTCTCCTTCGTTTCCTGTTCATGTGAAAGTTTCCACATTTCCTTACAGGTGCAGCGTATGGTCTTCATCCTAATCACCTACCTACTTCAGAATACTGGGCTTTGCATGTTTCCAGTCGCATGTGCTGAGAGCACCTCTTGGAAGCAAATTCTTTCAGACTTCTGCTTCTACCGAGAGAGTAGAATTCTGTAAAATGGTACCTGGGCATTGAAACAGGTTTCTGCTGTATCGCAGATAAGATATTTATTGTTTTTCCTTCTGCAAACTGGCTTATTCAGCAAAGTGATGATAGGAAGTTATTACTAAAATCTAACCCAGTGTTCATTGTGTTAAGCTGCCCAAGTGAAAATAGAACAATCATCTCTAATGTCATAATTTATTTATCCGTGTCCTTTTAGCTTTCTCTTGCCTACTATGTATCATTTACTTAAGAGTCTTTTAAATCCTACCACTATTAATTTGGATTGGTTTTTGTGATTTTTCAGTGTTATTTCCAAATAGTAAAAGATATTTTACGTTAAAAACACTTTGGAAGTTTTTTTTTTTTCCCATTTAGAGTCCATTCTGTAAATCTCTTGAAGTCATAATTATTATAGTCTGTGGGGATTAGTATAATGTAAGGAGCTTACTGAGCTTTTTTTATATGGCTGCACAATGAGGCAGAGTGTTTCTGGAGAGTACAGAGAAGTAAATTTCAGAATTTTACAATTAGAAGAGTTCTGGGTAAATACATTATGTTCCAGCACCTTTTAAATAAACAGTGTCACCCAGCATCTTTGTGCTGAATGCTACACTATGTACAATGATTGCTGGAAGATATGATTTTCATTTCTAAGCATTCTATAATTAGTTTGAGGAAACGATACGATTATGTTGTAAGCATTTTGTAGAATTAAATATTTTATATTTATTTTATACTTTATGGCATTTTAATAACACAAGCAAAGAAACAGAGAATTAGAGAAGTCAGCTATTAAAAGAGATAGACTTACTTTCAGAGGAAGTGTCAGAGATCTGCAGAGAATCCCTGCAGGTTCTCAGCTGAGCACTAAGCACTTGTGTGTGAGGCCTGTACATATGGTCTGTGTGTGATGTAGCACATGTGTGTGACCGGAAGTAACAGTGACTGATACTTGCACAGTAGTAGGGGCGGTGCTGGTGTCCACAAGCCGATGCCTGCTAGAGCTGTTTCAGTTTGAAGGATGTTCCTGTTCAATGCTGGTGTGACTGTGGGACAGCTGCCCTCTCCTTAGCAATGCAAAGTGTGCTGGTATTTTGGAATGTAATTTGTCAGGTTTTTAAAAGAAAGTAAAACCTGTGACATAGCTAATTTAAACAGAGACATTGACTCAAGAAAACGAAAGCTGTATCCATACAGAAACTAACATGTGTGTTCTTAACAGTTTTATTTATGAGAGCTAGGAACAAAATGCTCATTAGCAGGTAAATCACATATTGTGGAATATTCATGAAGAAATGTTATCAAAAATATTAGGAAGTTAGCCACTAATACATGCTATAGCATAGTTACAGAGAGTCAAGGGTAAGGAAAAAGCTAAGTTCCTAAAAATGAACAAAGGCTGATAAAAACATGGTGTTGATTTAAATAAAATATTTTATGTATATAATACATTTTCTTTTCTTTTTTTTTGAGACAGGGCCTCTCTTTGTAGTCCAGGCTGGCCCTGAGCTCACTATGTAGCCCAGACAAGCCTGGAACTCAGCAATCCTCCTGTCTCTGCCTCCCGAGTGCTGGGATTGCAGGCGTGAGCCACCACGCCCAGCATTGTATGTGGTCACCAGGTTTGAACTCAGGAACTTGCGCTTGCGAGCAGGCGCCGGAACCACTAAGCTAAATCTCTAGCCCCCCCTTTTCTTTATTCATCTATTAATGAACATTGGGGTTCTTTCCATTTTTGGCTGTTGTGAGTAATTGTAGGTATTAGGAATGATAATGTGGTACTACTGATACTAAGTGATACATTAAGATGATGAAAACAGTAAATTTTATAATACTTTACCACAATAAAAATATTTAAAAATAGAATAATTACGGTAAAGGACATAATTCCATTAATCCTATTTAAAATATCCCTCCTTATCCTTAAATGCATCCCATTTGTTGTTGCTTCTTTCTGAAGCAGTTCTGGAAGTCCTCTTTTGTGAGTGTCTCTGTGAAATGTATAAAAAAAAATGGTGAACATGGCTGCCAAATGCATTTAACAGGAAGTAGACTTGTAAAACCGCCATGGTGTGTCCTCTCTCACCTTATTCACTGTATCTGCTACCATACAACTTCCGGTCATTCCACAAAGTCAAAATGGCCTTGAAGAATAAACATTTTGAATCAAGACAAAGTGGCAAGAATGGTGGGATGAGTATGTTAGAACACAAGGAATACTTAGAAGGAGATTGATGGCATCTTTTTCTGTAATAAATTTAAGAAATTTAAACACTGTAATCATAGTCATTTTGTATGACTCAATTTGTATGCAATTATGAAAAATTAAAATCATTAAAATAAAAGCATAGTGGTTCTCTGGGTTTGTATTGACTGGGAATTAGGAGAAAGAATATAAAGAAGGAGGAAACCTTTGGGGTTGTTAGTCAACAGCTGAATTGTTCACTTCCTTATCATGTCACAGGGGTGTACATTATAGATATATAAATTTATGTAAGTCAAATATCTCTTTAAAAGCCTTAAAAGAATAAAAAGTAGTATTTGCTGCATGGAGGCTAGACATAGTAAGGGCAGTATTTACTCAGAGGAAAGGGTAAGTGAAAGAAATACACACTGTGATTGACTGTCAGCCAAAGAGAACAGGAGTGCGGAGAGTAATATGTTAGAACTTCTGGATTTGTGGGCAGGAGGTGATTGTTCTGGGTACAGTACAGATTTCATCAAAATGGAAATTATTGCAGGATTTTCATGCATTGAATTGGCTGTCATCTCACCTGGAGATTCTGGCTTTGGTTAGAGAGGATTGACAGGAGTAGCAAGATTGACCAGAACAGTGCTGGGCATGGTGGCTCATGCCTGTAATCCCAGCACTCGGGAGGCAGAGACAGGAGGATTGCTCAATTCGAGGCTTACCTGGGCTACATAGTGAGCTCAGGGCCAGCCTGAACTACAAAGTAAGACACTGTCTCCAAAAAAAAAAAAAAGATTGACCAGAACTTTTGAATGGTAGGTTAAGGAGTTTTAGAGGAAGGATGCTTAGAAATAAAATGCATGAGCTCTTCAAGAAAAGACCTTATTGCCAGGAGAGGAGAGAATACCACGCTGGCCTTTCAGAAGCTCTTGGCCTAAGTGATTCCAGGGAAGAGTTGCAAAGACAGAAAAGGAGAGGATACAGAGCACCCTGCAGGATATAGACTGGTTGACAGAATAACTTCAGACACAAGGACTGTATTTGAAACCTCAGTGGAGGAGTCAGCCAAAGAGAAGAATTGACGGGCTGTGGTGTGTCAATGAGAAGACTGGTTTTCCAGTGAACATCACAAATGGGTCTCTACCTGGGATGATACTGAGACCAGTTGTCAAAAGGTCTTCCAACAAAGGGCACAGAGCAGGGAACCCTGTTTCCTGTGAGAAGTAATTCTGCAGGACAAGTTTGGCCTGTGACTTTTACCCCATGAAGAGGTGATTTCCTTTGGAACCAACCGGGTATCTAAAACCCCAGGGGCTTCCAGAACCATTCCAAGTATTACTAACCCTGTGATAGATCCAAAATTATTTTGGCATCTTCCAACTTTAGGATGCTTTAAAACTTGGAGACTTCAAATTTAGGAGGTATGCCCACAGTTTCCCTTTTAGTTTTTTAGGAAAGCACACAGTCTTGCATAGATACTATATCAAGAATAGTTGAGACAGATGTGTTTCTCTGTGTGCATAGATTAGTTACACTGCATAAAGAGTAGTTACTAAGCCACAGTCCCTCGTTTCAGGGCAGAGTGACCTACTACTGACAAATGAACTCACATGACATTACGTGGAAGACGTGAGCAGAGAAGTTGCGGAGTTGTATTGGTCCATGAAGCAACGAGCCAGAGCTGAAGTGACAGACTTTACTGTAGTGTATAAAAATTACCCTCTGGTAAAATTCACCACGATATTTTCAGGTAACTGTGCATCCAGGACACATGGATGATGACAAGATTGTGAGCAGCATCATTTCTGAACAGGAAAGGTATGACATATGGCTGCGTCGAAGAGCACTTCCTTTTAGAGTAAGCCATATTTTTCCTTCGTTGCAGGGCGAGCACAGAGACAGTCAGCCAGGCCTTTCAATCTGTGTGAAGAGACCCATTTGTAGCAGAAGCAGCAACACACTTACTGATTTCCTTTTTTATTTGAAAGGTGCTTACACACCCGAAGGGCTTTGCTATGGGATGAATAGGCTGTATTTTTAGCTTCATCTCCAGATTCCTCGTGGAGCTTGGAAGACCCTCTTTGAAGAGTCCGCACCATCATTTCAGATGCAGAGAATTGTCAGCGGGGAGGACTTAGGAGACGGTCTCTGGGCAAATGCGTGCTAGGTTTTACTACAGTGGTCCTTGAGATTCGTTGACTTTATTCTCCTGTCCCTCTTGCACAAACATCTCAAATATCACCTGCTCTCCCCAGGAAAATCACTGCTGCTGGGAGCGAAATCCATCATGGTGTGTGTGAGCCTCCTAAGACTAGCTTTCCCTCCTAAGACTAGCTCCTTGGTTCACTTTTTCATTACAAACAGAATGCTGAAACAAAATATCTCACGGCAGGTCATAAAACATGTTCTATTTCAAGGAGAACGCATAGCTGTGGTCATTCTGGCCATACTTCATGTAGATGGTCAGGGCCACCTGGAAAATAGTGCCGATTGCCTCAATAGAAATGTAGACCCCTTAGGCTTTTGGAATGCATTACTTTGTTGGTAAGAATTGTGCTAGTGTGTTTCAGGCCAAAATGCGCAGTTTAAAATCACCAGATAAATTTATGGCATAAATGAGAATATTCTTGGGGTTTTACAAAATTGGGACTTCAGAATTGCTTTTGGCTTTAAAATGAAGCTTAATGAAATTATAGTAAAAATATAGTACTTGGTAGGAAAACTAGACAGACTTAGGGATTGGAGACGATTTGTCTCTGATTCTGCTGTTCCTTTTTCTTTAGATCAGTCTTTTAACCAAGCAATACGTTGGTTTTTTTTTTTTTTTAAAGATCAACTATTTGATTTTATTTGAAGTAGGGAAGGCTTGGGTTTAAAACTGTGAATTCAAAATGTGACATTTATCATAGTACTATGTGTTCTTGTGGAGGAAAATTGAATATACATAAGTGCTAATGAATGTCCTGATTGTCCTTTAAAGAACAATTTTTTCCCACTTAATAATGAGAAAGGCAGAAGGGAGAGGATGATAAACTGTACCAGGTGGACTTATGAAATGACTATAGTGAGAGAACAATAAAACATGACATCTTGAAGGACTATTGTAATTCTTCCAACGTTCCCAGACTGATCATTTTGCTTCGCAGGAGAGAAGTTTGTGGTAATTATGTATATATAAAGTGTGTCTGTATTTTTCAATGAAATTCTATATGAAATATTCACCATTTTTGCAATTGCTTGACATTTGGGTAAATATCAATCTTTGGAACTGGCTCACTAAGCTTTGACTACTCAAGAGTTGCTTTTTCTTATTACTTCTCCTGAAGGGGATGTATATGAAATATATAGAAATATACACACACACACACAATCTGTCTCTCTGCCTCTTGTCTCTCTGTCTCTGTCTCTCTGTCTCTGTGTCTTATTTGTAGACAGTGTTTCTTGGTTTATGTGGATTACTGTCTTCGAAGCTGATTGTGTTATAAAAAAATAATGTGGGATATGGTGGGAACGGTCTGTACTCAATTTTCTTTCTTTGAGGGAAATACTTGTTCTTGACATGGTGAGTTTAAGAAGGAAAAGCAGAGTTAACGTGGAAGGAGGTGGATTTACCCAGAGAGAGCAGAAGTTTGCAGGCCCTGCAGTAAGTGGGTAACAAGCCAGAGCAGGAGGGTTTTTTTATGCATGTCTCAACATGTGCAAGATATTTTCTGAGGATAACAAGGTATTTGACTATTTTCTCTGAATGGGTCCAGTCCAGTTGTGGTTGTGTTATTACTTCCTTTGAATGGTTCATTGTTCTGACATAGTCTTCTGTTTTTATTACAGATGAGTCTTCTGTTTTTATTACAGATGATTTCCTGATGTTTAACCTAATTCTCCTTTACCAAATTAAGCTTTAATTTCTAGCTGGCATAATTACAAACATACTGAAAAAGCATTCATGGTTTTGCTTCTCTGCAGATCTGAAACTTTCCTTATTTGGTATATATGTTTTTTATTTTTTTTAAGAGAAGATATTTGTAAGTATATAACAAGTTAGAAAGTTGAAGCATTCATAATACATAAAAAGGACAGTTTTTTTTTTTTTTT